>CAUYPK010020086.1:0-49472 GCA_963574355.1 Loris lydekkerianus
TGGAAGCGGATTCACATGAGGGTTGTGGAATCGAGTAGGGTTACCATCTCCCCAGGGAAAGGGCTTGGTCCTGATGCGAAGATGGGAGTAAGGGATGAACTCGGGTCTCTCGTGTTCTCCGTGGCGGGATTTCAAGAAGACCTTCAGCGTGCTCACTCCCACCCCGGGAAGGGCGACGAAGAAGGTGAGGGCCCTCCACATGCGAGCTGAGCCCTCCTGGCCGTGGGCGCCACTGGACAGGTGCCGCCCCAGCTGTGGGCGGGTCCGACCCAACAGCCGAGAAAGCGCCAACGCAGCCGCTGCCATTTTCGACCTGGACCACCTCAGCACCGGAAACGGAAGTCTGAATTATTTTTTATACCTGAAAAAGATAGACATGTGCACTGACGAAGGACCTGATGGCACCTTTTGCCTTCATCCACACTGCACTTCCCGCCTGTCACGTGTTCCCAGCATGGGAAGCACAGAGCCGAGGAGGTCTGCTTTGCAGGGCATCTTCTTGGCTGACCCAGAGAACACAGTGCAGCAAAACCATCTTTAGCACTGAAAATACACAAGAAACACAGGCATACCCCAAGCATAATTGCAGACTCTGTGCTGAGTCTGCACTTGTCCACAGACGAGCTGCAGTCAGTGGTGAACTGAAATCACGTCTCATAGCAAATAACAACCTATCACTTACCCTGTGCCAGAGGTTACATAAGCAAGACTTTCTAAAAGAAGCAAAATTCTGAGTGAGATGAACTCTTCAAGGCAGAAGGTATCTTAAATCTGGGTATTTCCTCCAGACAGCAGGGAAGCGACCACATGCCACATGCGTTTGCTGGCACAGGCCTGTGATTGTCATCCTGGCATAATATTAAGAACACCCCCCTTTCACTCTCAAGATCCCCACCCTAGAGAGTGAAGTAACATCCATTTTATGATAATCTTTCTAGCCAGCAAATTCTACATACTTGCTAACTGATTAACACAGCCGGGGTGTTCACCATTGAGTCTCTGTGACTTTAGCAGGTTTGACGGTGACCATGATGGCCTCTCAGTGCAGGAGTGTCAGGACGCAGCCCAGAGGAGGAGCCGGGCTCAGAAGACACAGCACCTGACACCTGTGCCCTGGCCTTTCGGCCCCATTCAAAGCAGAATTAATGTCATTTCGTTTTGAAAGTTAATGTACAGAATTCTCCAAATATGTAAGGTACACCTGTTAGTTATTTTTAGGTCTTTAGATTTTCCCATCTCAAAGCTAGAAAGTAGCTACTTCTTTGGAAGAATCTACTTAACTTTCTACTATGACAGGTGATAGTAAAGTAGGCACATGTTCAAGAGTCACTGTAATTCAAGTTTTATAGTTAGTGATGTTTTGTGGACTATTTAAGATCTAGTAAGAGAGTAAGACAGCCTTTAAAAATTGTATAGAATCATTAGAAATTGTTGTGCGATATAAATCTAACATTCTCAGATTTATAGTTATAGCTGCTTTTTATGGGTTTTTTTTTTTTTTACATGTTCAAAAGAAACTCTAATAATGCATGTTTAAAAAAAAAAAAAACAGTGTCACCACCAAGCCTCTGGATGATTAACTACCCTATGATATTTCTTTCAGCCAGGCTGCTTTATAAAGGAAAACAAAAATGACAATAAAAGAAATGTACCAATTTATTCTCTACTAATAAAGTATTGAACATTACTGAAGACTGTATGAAATATTGGAATGCAACACAGTGAAATTCCATTACCCACTGCAGTTTGGGGTCATATACTGTATATAAAGAATAATTACTTCATTGGTTGGAGACCACAGTGGAGGAATATAGAATCTGATAACAGAGATTTTAAAATAAAAATTTTATCCCAAAGCATTTGCTTTTCAAAACTTTGCCAATTACAGACCAACCATCTTATTTTGTGTTTTGGTTGCCCAGGGTAAAGAAGTGGCAGTAGGCTGGGAGGGCAGGAGAAATAAAAAAAAATTAAGAGTGAGCATGTTTAAAAAAAAAATCTTAGCCAATAGTCATACATTAACACTTGGATTTTAAAGTATCTACTAAAAATGACCTTGCAGATAACACATCCTATTAATGTAGGTCCCACATCTAACATCTGCACACCTCACTGATGTTGCATCTCGCCGTGCTTGCTAACACAGCTTTTATTTTCCACCTCTGAATCATCTTTCTGAATTCCATTTTCTTGCTGAAGATTATAGCTGCATGATGAACCCCAAGGATCATGGTGTCTACAATAAAAGTGGGTGCTTGCCCTTCTTGATTATCTCACAGAGATTCTGGGTAGAAGCTAAAAACTTCTTGGATAGAAGAGGGAGGTCACTCGGTGTTTTGTGAAAAGTACAGACTCTGGAGTTGGCCAGGTATAGTTCCAATCCAAGCTCAGTAACTTTTCCCTGAGCCTGCTTCCTGTACAACACTGCAGTCTGGTTGTGGTGATTGAATGAATTATGTCACAGGCACTTTATGGTGCGTGATGAGTGATGCCTGTATACTCCACTTCTTTCCAAAAATGAGATAGCTTATAAATTAGTTCAGAAAAAATAAACCACCATAAAACCATGCTCAATAAGCATTGATTCATTTATTTCTTCTACACATCTTCCTTAATACTAGGAAAAAAATTAGGGAAATA
This sequence comes from Loris lydekkerianus, assembly GCA_963574355.1. NCBI lineage: Eukaryota > Metazoa > Chordata > Mammalia > Primates > Lorisidae > Loris > Loris lydekkerianus. The sequence goes on from CAUYPK010020086.1 coordinate 2,641, forward strand.
TTCTGATTACAAAAGTAAAATATTAATAGAAAAGAATTTGAGTATTGCAGGAAGGTAGGAAGAAGATGAACTTCCATTACTATTCCAGTAATGGAATAGGGAATTTTGGCACATTCCCTTCATCTTTTTTCCCAACATAGCCATTTAAAATGTAAATAAGTTAGGATTATTTACTTCCAACTTTCTTTAAGATTGTAAGCATTTTTGTAGTCATTAAATATTTTCTCTGAATTTTTTCTAATTTCGTAAGTCTATCCATTGTATGCACTATAGTTAATCCATCTAACACGTTAATAATTTTTCTTCTTTTAAAAACAGCAATAAAAAGTTTTTAGATGTTTTCTGAATATATTAGAAATGCCATCCCATCATGTTATATTTGTTACCAATTTTTTTAACTTACCCTTTTAAATTTATGAATTTTAAGTTTTTAATTTTATGTAACCACTACTCTTAATTATTTTTCTTTGTGATTTTCCTGCTTGTATGTTTAAAAAGTTCTTTCCTATTCCAAGGTCAGTAAATAACTCACCTGTATTGTCTTATCTTTTTGTAATTCATTTTTTAGCATTTAGCGTCTTAAAATTAATTAAGAATGTATTAGGGCTATCTATTTGAGGTGAATTTTGGGGCAATTTGGGCTATCTTTTATTAGGAATTTATTTAAGGTAGGACTAGATTTTCCCTAAATAGTTAGCACAATTTCCCGGTAACGTAATATTTCCTTCTTTATTTCCTTTATATACACTACCTTACCATATACCAATCTCTCTTACAAGTCCATATTTGATTTTAATTACTTAAATATTAAGTATACTACATGCCTTCCAATTGATTCTTTTGAAGAAATTTCTTCGCTGTAGTTTTCTATTTATTCTTCCAAACAAATTTCAGAAACACTACCAAATTCTTCCCATTTCCTCCACTCCAAACGTTAGTATTTGCTTGAAATGGCATTAATCGTATACAGTCAATGGAACGGGGGGGCACCATTTTTTCATATATGTTTTGTGCATTTCTTAAGGTTATAACAAAGATTTGTATATTGTCATTGTGAAATACATTTCACTTATTTTTGAGATATTTTTCATCTAACTGTGAACTGGAAAGACATTATTTTCATTGGACGTCCATTGTACAGCCAGCCTAATTTGACTCCAACCTGACTTATTCCATATGCAGAAAAGTATTTATAAGAATGCGTTGCTTTGTGGTCATAAATGAACTTAGCTGGTACCTAAGAGGTGAGAATACACGGCCTGAGGGCCGTGCAGAGAATCAGGGCAGACCATCTTGGTGGCTTATAAAAGAACTGTAAGAAGCCGTTGGGAATTCATTTTATCTAAAGTGTACAGTTACATGCATGAAATTAACACATTTTGTTTTAAGAGAAGAAATTGGTACACCTGTGTCTGTCATAACAAGTGAAGGGTGGCTTTTAAAGATGGCAGGGAACCCCCAAGGGCAGTTGATTGTTCCTGCACTGTTACTGAGCTTTATGCATCTCATCTACCTCAGTGACAATCCATCTGGCATAAGGAAGATTAATAATATACACAACTTCTTCCATGAGAATTAAATTTAAAATGAAGGCTCTAAGTAAGTGGTGTCTGTACTAAAGATCAAGTTATGGAACTGGCCTCCATGCCCTTCCTCTCAGTGCTCCCTGACACAGGCAGACCCGCCACGCCCTTGCCCTCCTTCTCTGAGGTGGAGCTGCCGCCTGGCCAAGCACTCACAGTCTAAAGTGCTTCAGACTCTGAAATGAAAGTCAGTATGTAAATGTGCAGCATGACATTATTATTCTAGCTTCCTGGCTGCTTTCAGCAAGCACTGACTGCCACATGAGGTCTCAAGTGTTCTGGCATCGTGTGTAAGTGTTCAAAAGAAGTTAAAGTAATGAAATTGGATCTACATTTCTATAGATATTCAAGCTGGCATGGAGGACTGAGTCCTGGAATTGGGGTTGGATGGTCTCCACTGAGCAGCCTAGGCAAGTGCCTGTGATGCCAGGCTACTAAGCAGAATTTTCAAATGTGAAAGGCCACCACTTTGTCTTCCTCTAGGTATAAAATTACAAAATATGCACATTTCCTTTAGGCTTAACCCACTCTCTGGGTGCTGTGAGCTCAATCCCCCCCTTCCCCCCATTACATGGAGCTCACCAGCCTTGCTTAAATTCAACACAAATCTTAAAATGAAGAACTAAGTACAAAGGGAGCATAGAACCTAATACAGCATATGCTGCTGTATGAAATATGGAACTATTATTTTTAGATGGTGGTAAAGCTTAGTGTGACTCTGATCTAGGAAGTTTCCAGAGTACATTTCAGTTGACCTTACTGGTTTTTTTTTTTTTTTTTTTTTTCCAGTTTTCATTGTTCACAGATCTTCTCATTTTCACCCAGATTATTTGCTGCGAACGTGTCTGGAGCCATAACCAAACTGATGTCTGTGGGTGGGGCAGGGTTGGGTCAAGAAACCAGGTCCACTAATAGTCATAGTTAGCCAAAGGCCAGGTCAGAATCTGGGTTTGATAATTTTGAGATCTAATCTCTCTTATCACCCCCAATCCCAAGTTTCTGTCCATCAGGACAAGAGCAGCAGGACCTGAATCTCCTGCTTTGCAGCCCACGTAACTAGAGTGAACACAGAGCCATGATGCTGGGTCCCTGTCTTCCTCATGTCCCTTAATATCCTGACATTTTCATGGGCTCCAATTACCCATTTATAGACACACAAAGATGAAATTTATTTAATAAGGTTTTGTAAAAAAGGGAAAACCCAAAGAATTCAAGCACCGAAGAAAACCTTTACTCATACAGAATTTCTTCTTTTATTGTATTTTAGGACAGTGAAAAAAAGGGATTCATAAATAAAATCTATGCCATCCAGGAGGTATGTGTCAGTGTCCAGAACATCCTAGATGAAGTGGCTTCCTTTGGCGAAAGGATGAAGAAGTGAGTGGTGCTGACATGTGACCCCTGCCTTCGGTGGGACAGGTGTCCAGTTGTTTCTCAGAGGGTGAAATGCCACATTCTTTTTGGCAGGGGACTCTCCTTCTGGGTGATCTATTGCTCAGTTCCATCCTTATTTACTTTGTTTCTGCCAGTCTTTGGCTTTATGAAAGTTCTGTCAATTTCCTTCCTGAAATTTAGAACATATTGGTTGGAAAGAAGTCAGGCTTGTAGCTTTGAAGAAGTAACACCGTCCTAAATTTTAGCACATTTTTCACTGTGAAAGACTTTGTTCTTAAGTGGAATCTGAGATGGTGATAGAAAAAAAATAAATCAAGCTCAATGAAGACTTCAGGTAATCAAGACACACCTGCATTTTATTATTGGTCTAAATATATTTTCATCAAATTACTCTACATTGAAAAGAAATTATACTATGTATGGCACCCTGCAAAAATATTCTTAAATTCTTTTAAATTTGTGTACTAAATAGCTGAGATCGTAATTGTGAATTAAATAAACTAATGTTTTGTTATTCAGAAAAGGTTTCTAATTAAACAAATAAAATTCTTTTCTTAATTTTTTAAAATAAGGAAATATAGCTTCATTGTGATCTATTGCAAACTTAAGAAACTTAAATTCTTAATCTTATATAGTTTTATTTTTAAATTTATTAATATAATTTTAAAAACCAGTTTACTTTATAAAACTGTACAATTATTAGTTCAAAGATATGCTAAGTCCCTCTACTACTAAATTATGTGAAAATTGGCCTACATAATGATTGCTAATGGTCTATTCAAAAAGGGGTGCTGCCTATCCAGCTCAGCTTTTATTTTCCTAGTTTCACATATCTATTCATTGTTTATTATTCATAACCAAAAGTGTTCTGCAGATTTGGATCCTTAGGCATACACAGAATTTGAAAGGAGTAAATTATTTAAACGAAAAGTGTGAGTCATTCATCCGGTGCCTTTCATGTTGTGAGGGATAATGCATTTTATTTTGTATAATTTTTTGTTTAATACATTTCCACATATGCCTAGGTGCTGAGTTTCCACTTTCTTATATTACATTAGACAGAACAGCCTCCCTTTCGCTCCCACGTGTGCCCTAAGCAACATTTAGTCTTAGACTTCTGAAGACCGATTTCCACATCTATTCTCTCTCCTTCTTCCTCCCTATATTTCCATGTCTAAAAATGTTCTCTAGTCCTCCACACCCTATCCACTGAAGTGCAGCGTGAAGCCCTGAATTTGGGGCCTTTCTCTATTAATTGTTGTCCTTAATCTCCCTTATGTGGGGTTCATGGTGTGCTGATAACCTGATGGAAACATCACCTTTACACCAGAAGACCCTGGGTCAGGCTAGTGAATGTCTGAGAGGAGGACACTTCTTTGTAATTCTGAGTGGTAGGAGGCCTCAGGACAGGTGCTGGGCTGGAAAACCTGACGGCTAGCTGAGGGATGGGACCAGATCCTGATGGTGGGCCAGCCTGGGGGGAAACCTGTGTTTTATAGAACTGTCTATGCAGAAGTATACAAATATGCCATAGGGTCCAGTGAGTCTTGGAGGAGTCATCTCTTCTGTACAACAATCTTTTGGATGCTAAAAAAGAGAAATTCCTCTGAGGTCATATGGGATTAAGAGCATCTGTCCAGAAAGCAGATTGAGAAGCAATTTTTCAGCACCACATGAAAGGCTTTATAATTATTTGCTACTAAATAATCATTCCAGAGCTTTCTTGAATTGCATCTTTTTTTTGGGGGGGGGGGTATTTTCTAGATTTAGTTTCTGTGATGCAAGTGTGATATAGAAAAGGACAGTCTTTTTGTTTTTCCAACACTGGTTACACTGGTAAGGATTCTCTGCCATTTTCCCTTCCAACAGGAAGGAGGAGGACACAGGGCGTCCTCCAGAGGGCTGCCCGGAGGAAGGTCTTGTGAGTGAGGAGCCAGCACCTTGCACACGCAGCGGTGTGATGGATGGCTCTCAGCGGAGCCAAGGGGAAGCAAGCAGAAGGCTGGTGTCTTCAACAGCCTCCAGCCTTCTGTTCTCTCCACAAGCAGCAAGGGAGGCAGAGGTGTCCATCAAGAAGGAAGGGCACAGTTCTTTCCATGGTGACAATTACTCTTGACTAGGAAGTTAGAGACAATGACAGAAAAGCCAGACCCCCAAAGTTACTGACAACAAGACAACCTGACTGATCCAACACTGGTTCTTTTTTACCAGAAAAAATAATTTTAGGAAACAGTTAACCTAGAGAGACAGAAAAAGCAAGTTACAGGCCACAATGCTAAGAAACAACTCCTAAGTATTATGTGAAGACTCTACACAGGAAGAGAATCTTTTAGCAATCATCCTTTATCGGATCACAATGCACAAACCTCGCCCCAAAGACAACAATACATTACCAGGAAACTAGAAAAAAATGACACTAACGTTTAACTACATATATAATTTATATTTTTCTAAATTGTCTTTGGTGCCTTTGTCCCTATCTTGCACAAAATATACTATATTTTATGCTTCTGGACTTGATAAACTCTAATAATATCATCGCAATTCACATAAACATGTTACCATCTTTCCTGAAACAATAAACGCTATTTCATGTGATAAATGGGGAAACCAAGTGTTAGAGAGGTTGATGCCATCTACAGCCACGTAACAGAACCGAAGCTTGAAAACACATTTGCTGACATCTTGGCTCTATTCATTAAACTGTGCTAACAAGTCAGTCAATGCGACATGCTAGTTCCTTTTTAGTGGTTGAATGCTGAGGACAGATTTCAAAGAATGCAGTGGCACCCCTGCCAATGGTGACGTCTTTATACACCCAACCCTGGAGGGGCCATGCAGCGTTTCTATTTTCTTCATAATTTTGTCACTGTATTAACAATTACTAGAATCACCACAGAGTTTCTACACAAAAAGCCTTTAAATTATTACAGCCTTTCCATGTTCCATTTCTCTGATTTTTTTTTTTTTTGTTGTTGTTACATCATCTTTACAAAATTTTTCTATGTTGTCTTTTTGGCCTTGTCTTCATGTCGTACCAAATTTCTTCCCATCCCTTCAGTCCTACCTTGTTTTGTAACTACTTCTGGTCATTGATCCTATTTCTTTCTTTATTATCATGCTGTCTTACAGCCTTCTCTGACCTAGCCCTCTTATGATCTTTGCCAGAGAATAGTAAGCAATCCCGACTTTATTTCTTAATTACCTCTGTATTTCTGGGAAGAAGGGCAGTGATGACAGGTACATTTTTATGAGGCTAACTGTTCTATTCCCCTTTCCTGATTTCTAGTTCCATTCAAAACATAGCTGAGGTCGGCAGTGAATATTCCTCTAAGGAATTCTAAAGTCTGAAGACTTACACAACCACATAAGGTTTATGTCCATGAATAATTGCTGGCAATGTTTTATTCTCAAGTGGGGGCTACTAAGAGTTGAAAGAAGGAAACCAGGGGTGTTCCCCTCTATGAAAATTTGGAGAAAACAAGGCTAGGTATTCATTCTAGCAGTAGAAAAACTAAGATCTTTTCCATGTGGTGAGTTGCCCAATTAGTGCAACAGCTTTAGACTTTGAATTCACCTGGGACACTCTGGTGGGGTTGGTACCAAGACCCCTGACATGGGCCCTATGTTCATGGAGCAAATTATTATTAGCCTATGTCCCCTGATAGCCCATTACAGTAGGATTTCATTCCAGAAAAAAGTGCAGACTCAACTAAGTCCCAAGTTAGTCAGAATCACATTTATTATTTATTTATTTATTTTGAGACAGAGTTATTTTAATCTTTGTTTGGAAAAGGTATAAAGTATCCAGATTGCTGATGTGTTAATTTTTCATTCAGTACTTTCAACTGGACTGTCCCTTTCTTGAGCTGGCTGGCCATTGTAGCCCTCTGCGTGTTCACAGTTATCCTGTACTTCATTCCGCTGAGATACATTGTCCTTGTCTGGGGTAAGTAAAGCCTCCCCCGGCCACCCGAAACCGCCTTAGCTGCTAAGAACAAACTATGTTTAAAGGATGAGCTATGTTGTTGGCACTTCCCTATATTTACGGTCACAGAGGTACTCTATGATGAAAAGAGACAGGTCAGTTACAAATCATGACAGTACAGAGACTCAGGTCTACCTGCAAAATGCATTTTTCCTATCTGGCACCATAGGTTTCATCAGACTATAACATGGAGCTGTGCAGATTGTTCATATATCAAGGTGTAGCTTTGTCTAGATACCTTTCTGATTTATTTTCACCACTTATATACAAACACAGGCATTTTGATCCATGTGGTGCACTCAGGACAATATGCTTTTTTTTGTTGTTGTGGTGGTGCTTTATCTTGTGGAAGTGTATGGAAAAAGACACAGCCGCCTGTCAAGAGGTCATCTTTAGGAATCAGGAAGAGGGTCCTTGACCTTTACAAGCTCCTTAGTTAGAAGCAAAAAAGTCTACATTTTGTGAACTAAACAAGAATGCTTCTACAAAAAATCTACTTTAAAAATGATTTTGGGGGCCTAATTTTTAGTGAGATTATGTTGCAATTCCTGTGTACCTGGGATGCATCTACCAGACAGTCAGTTACAGCATTCTTCATTTTTTGAGGCCTAAACAAATTCTTGGTTTGGAAAACTCAATTTTCAGTCTTCGCATCTACTAACGTATTGAACCATGACATCAATGATGTATTTAAAGAAGACTGGAGAGAAGTAGAGTTCTTTATTGGCCCCTCACCTGCGTACCCATGTACATAAGATTGCTAACCCTATACAAATGCCAAGAACCAAAAAGGGTCTTAAATCAGAAAACGTGCTGATGTTGAAAAGTGAAAAGATCAGAGAGAGTTGTAAGACTTTGAAGGAAATACACTGGCTGAAGGGCGTCCAGGTCTGCCGTCCGTCTCCATACCCTCCAGTTCTAAGACTTCGGATTGCCTGTGTCAGGCCCTCTCAGGCAGCAGCACTGTCGTGGCCTTTACAGCCTGTGTGGGAGGCAGCGGAGGGTAACTATGTCTTCCTTTCCTAATTGCTACAGTTTGAAGAAATTCAGTGAAGACAGCACTTTCACTACATGAGAGAAAGGAACTTTCCGCTATGCTCTTGCTGCTGCTTCCCTGTCGCAGCCCTCATCGTTCATTCCTCCCTGATTTTTAAGCAGACGTTCTATAGAGGAGTCAGGTGTCAGTAACACTCACCTGTTTAGGGTCAGCCCTGCCTTGGGCTGTTTTGTACCCCTGTTCTCTGGAGCCCAGGGCAGGCATCTGGCTACACACCCTGCAACGGCCTCACTGGCTAGCTGTCTTAAAAGTAATTTTAGAGGCTGTGTTTGGGCCTCTTGTTTCATCAAATAAAGTAAGAACACTATTCCTTCAGTGTAGGTGATTGGTGAAATATTCGTCAGAAACGTAAGGCCTGTGTTTTCTGTGGGGAGACAGAGACCAAAATCAAGATCCCGTTTACTCGGTATGAATTCTCAGAGGAGCCGAGATGCTCTAGTTGATGGCTCAGTTTTTACCAGTGTGTTCATTTCATGTAAAGCTGTTTATTTTTCCCCAAAGCGCGTAGCTTTCATTTCAGGTTTGAAAATAATTAAGCTCATGCATGATAGCAACACCCCTCTGCCCACCAAGGCATATCAGTTGAAAAAGGGGAAACCAGAAAATTGACCTTTGCCTTAACAAACACAATCTAAAACATAGGAAGCCAAATCTCATTATTAATGAAACGCTAAAGCAAGGCTTTTCAGTACCATAACACTGAGGTGGGGAAAAAACAAGTTTTTGCTCATTATTTCTAGATACTGCTTTTTATTCCCCAAATAGAAAAGGTTTTCCTGCTTAGAAGGAGCTACTGAAGAGCAAAGAGAAAAACAAAGCAGCAGGTGAACTGGGAAAGAGGGAGGGAGGGAGAGAGAAAACGGGTGTATTAATTCGTTCATTAGTCAAGGCTGAGAGGCAGTATACAAAAGGTGATCTTCAAATCACGGCAACATTTCCACAAGAAATGTGCTTTGTATAATGTAACTCCATACTTAGGAGAATTTACTGTTTGATCTATCACTTTTTCAGGCATCAATAAATTTACAAAAAAGCTGCGGAGTCCGTATGCGATTGACAACAATGAACTACTTGACTTCCTTTCCAGAGTCCCCTCAGATGTACAAGTGGTATGTAGGTTTCATTATTGTTTTTGCTGTTATTTTAACATAGTGTCACACTGAGTTTTGACCTTTTAATTTCCAAAGTCTTAGAAGAACTGGGTAAAGTTAGTAATAATTAGCCCATCACAGATTTTGCCAATCTGAAATTTAGCCCAGTTGAGGTGATATCCAAGAACTCAGAATAGGAGAGTGGAAGCAGACTGCATAAAAAGCTTGCCAGGGCATCTGCCCCCGCATTTGGACAGAGATGATGAAAGGACATCACCACGACCTGAGCAAAGGAAACAGGAATATTAAATGATGAACCAAATCCTACCAGCAGACATTGAAGAGAGAAATGCTTCTTTCCAGAATTAGCATGAATAAAGTTTTAAAGATGCATGTTTTGGAGATCATTTGTGGAGAGAGGGCTGTTTCTTGAAATCTGGAGCACATCTCAAAAATCCTTTGAGGTTAATGCCCCTTAACCATCAACTTTTTTCAAGTATAATAAGAAAGGTTTGTTTGCTTTTTTTTTGAGACAGAGCCCACTCTGTTGCCCTGAGTAAAGTGCCATAGTGTCATGGCTCACAGCAACCTCAAACTCCTGGGTTTAAGTGATCCTTCTGCCTCAGCCTCCTGAGTAGCTGGGACTACAGGTGCTCACCACTGTACCCAGCTCATTTAAAAAATTGTTTGTAGAAACAGGGTCTTGCCACCAAGCCGGGCCAAGAAAGGTTCTTTTTTTTTTTTTAGAGACAGAGTCTTACTTTGTCACCCTTGGTAGAGTGCTTTGGTGTCACAGCTCATAGCAACCTCCAGCTCTTGGGCTTAGGCGATTCTCTTGCCTCAGCCTCCTGAGTAGCTGGGACCACAGGTGCCCACCACAACCCCCAGCTATTCTTTTTGTTGTAGTTGCAGTTTGGCCAGAGCCGGGTTCAAACTTGACATCCTCCGTATATGGGGCTGGTGCCCTACCCACTGAGCCACAGGTGCTGCCCCCAAGGAAGATATTTTATCAAAATCCTTTCTTGGATTGCAGTAAAATTTGGTTGTAGCAATATCTTTTTTCTTTGTTTCAGCTGAATTCTTCCTTTGATTTGACATGAGAGTGGACTAGAGGAAATTATTAAACAAACAAACAATAAGTTGCAAAGAACTACTCTCGAGGCCTTCCAAGTAGATTGCAATGGTTTTGCTCTTAGGTAATGTGTGGTGGACAGTGAAGACTGCAGCCCAACCCTGGAGTTCACGCAGGAGTTCCTTCTGACGCCTGCTCCATCACCCCCCTGTTTCTGCATCCCAGCTGCAGGTCCCACACAGCTTCTAGAGTGAACACTCTTCCCCAAGCATAGTCTCTCATTCCAGAAAGTGGCCACCTGACCGATATTTCTCTGAACTCTGTTTAAACAGGTGCAATACCAGGAACTGAAACCAGACTCCTCTCATAGCCCATATAAAAGGAAGAAAAACAATCTTGGCTAGCCAGCTCCCAGCGCTGAGGAGACCAGCATCTGCGTGGGGAGATAAAAGGAAGAGCCTTCAGCCTCAGCAGCGTTTCCTTTCTTTCTGCTTTTTATTTATTTTGCCTTTTTATCCTGATTGAGAGAATTTGTAAATAGTGTACAAAGGGATATGGCTTTGAAAATATACTTCTATTGTACAGACACAACTTGATAAAGGTTTAGCTACTGCTGTGTGAAAGCCTTGTTAGCTGTGGATAATAATACGACACACTGAAGGAACAAACGTTAGGAGCAGTAACAGTGGAAGGTACACGTTTCTCTAATTACAAGTGGAAGAACCAGCGTATTAAATATTCAACTGTGCGCTGATTAAATCTACATAAATTGTAAATGTCAATTTAATTTTAGTTTTTGTTAAATGTGCCTATTTTTTATCTGAAAAGTAATCCATAATAGTTTTCTATGTTTTATATATTTCAAAAGGGAGGGAAATCCCAAAGCCTGAATAATGGAATGGACACATTTCAATTTCACATAGATCCTGACTTAGATCCTGACATTTGAGCCTGCGCAGATGACTTCGGTATGACTAGGATGATTTTAAGCTAGTGAGCAAAGGAACATTCACTCCCCTCAGCAGTATCTTCAACACTCTGAAACCCTGTAAAGAAAACCTGCAAACTTTCTATCATTCCATCTAAAACCTTAATATCTCTACGGGACTAGACAACACCAATACTGCCAGGTTTATAAATGATTGCCTATCTGAATTTTTATATCTACTGGTACTTTAATTTGTACCGAGTTAGCAAATTAGCAACTCAGTTCAGTCGTCAAAATACTAGTGAACTATAGCCATAACTGCTTCTGGCGTCAGAGTATACCTTTGTGCATCTAAAAATATTTCAATACTCAAGTGTTCTCACAGAAAAAGAATCTGCTTTCTCATTAGGTCACTGAAATGCTTTACTGCGCACTATGATTTTGTTACTGTGTGAATTTTAGTGTCGAGGAGAATGCAGTGTACTTAGTGGTATGCCACAGTTTCATTACATTCATTTATGAAAAAAAATCATTGATAATATGAATGCATGAAAAACTTGTTTTGTAAAATAAACTGCTTGTTGGGAGTTGGGGGGATTGCCTTTAAAAATATCACTATATACCTTAGAAGTGACACTTCTAACTTGTATTCCCAAGACTCTTTCGGTAGTTTTTATATCTAACTTCCTGGTCTATTGAGGGAAGTATACCTCTGGAGAAAAGCAATTTGGTTGGTGAGAACGTCTTACTCCCCTAACTCAGTAGGGGATTAACTCAGTGGAAATTGCTGTAGACAATGTTTTGCACTACTTTATTAACAATAGACTGGGTGAGAGTTATGCTGGAAAAATGTAGAAAAGCTCAAAGCAAGAAATATATATTTCATTCTAAAGGAAGATTCTTTAAAAATTCAATCTCATTGAAGCTGATTTTTAAAGTATTTTTATTTTAGAGATATGTTGTTAAATACTATTTCTTATAATAGAAATATTTTGATCTGTTTATACACTATGCTTGAAAGAATGTCAATTAAATTCCCTTTCTACAGAAAGGCTTTGACCTCAGTATGCTCTATTTAGCACATCCTGTTTAAAATGACATGCTCACATCCACCGTCACTGTTTGTTGCTAAAACATAATACTCCATGAAGTTGATGTTACTACAGAAAGTTTGATCAGATAAGTCATTGGAAATAACTTCCTATTATACTTTAATGTGAGATTTATGTTCTGTGTCGACGTCTACTCAGATGTCTATACGGCTGATATTCTACAACCACAGATGTATCTAGTGGCTAGTAACCATTAACAGATGACTAATTTTTGTTTGTTTCATTGTATCAAATTTCAGATGTTTAGTTCAGTGGTAATGTTGACGACATATTCACTGCATTAAATACAAAAGAAAACCTTTGCAATGTATAATCAGTCCTCCTTTCCCTTTTTAGGGGACCATGTGATTATTCTTCTTATAAATGACACTTGACTTGGAAAAATACAGATTTGATTTGAACAAGGCCGCTTCTAAAACCTCGACTGTTGTATAAAACTCAGTACCTCTGCAGGGGTGAGCATCCAATGGGACTGATGCTTGAGGCAGGAAAGTGACATGTCAGGAAACATCTACACTTTCAGAAGCTACTGCACTCCACAGGCTGAAAACATGAGTAGTGAAGCTCTACTTCTTCCGTCTCCTTCTCACACAGGAGAAATTGTCTTGTAGACTGCCTAGTGATGTAAGATTTGTGATATAATTTCAAGGTATCTTAAGAGACTGAATGTCACTCTAACATTGTCAACTTCTCAACCACCACTAAATAGACTCCTCAGAATATGTATCTGCCTGAGTAAATGTACTTTACTGAGTAAATTCACTGAAAGTCGTTTATATTCATATTCCAAACTACAATGCCATTATTCTGATAATTCATATGTGAATTATCAGAAAATATATTTCTGCTTATTTTAACTTTTTTCACCTATTAAAAAGAACATAGTACTTCTTGTTCATGTGGGTAATGTTTCAGACTGAAACTGATCCATTCTATGCACTAGTATAGTCTGAGTTGGGAGATCCTTAAATGACTTTGCTTTGCAATATATTTACTGAGTACCTACTATATGATCCTGCCACAGACGATGATCAAACCAATGATAGTGTGTTAAAGTTCAATCTGAAGTTGAAGTATAGCGAGAGCCAAATTCACTTGATAGGTTTCTGAAAGTATCTTTAATAGGATTTTTATTCTGTATTTAAAAGTGAAGAAAAATTTACTGGCAAGTTCTTTTATCCAGGGACCATAGGACCTTTTTTCCACTTTGATCTCAATATCTATGGAGAAAGTAGCCTAAATTTATATGAAGCCTTAGTCAAAGGATGCAGTTTTTAGTTTATAAACTTGTTAAATTGACCCAAATGTTTATGATGTTTTTGAGTTTTTCACAAATGTAGCTTGAAAAGCAAATGAATTAGAAAGCAGATGATGCTCCAGAGAAACAAGTAAAGAGAGACACCATGATACATCTTCAAAAAGGCTCAGGTATTATGAAATTAATATTAATTGATACTTGTTTAAATTCTGGGCCTTTCAGTGTTACTGCGCATAGATTTCTATTCCTTGATTTGATTAGAGTATCTAGAAGCAGCCTTTTCTAATTGTTCAGCTGAGTATAAGTTAAAAGCACACAAAAAATAATGTAATGAAGTCTCACAATAGCGTCAGTCCTTTCAATTATAATTCTCTTCCCTGGGATGATTGGTACAACTCACTGAAAGAATAAAATATAAAACATACCTCCCCACCCTGTTTTTGGTGAAAATCCTGTTTTAGACAGCAATTTCTACATTTTTACAACAGCAATTTGTTCAGTGGAAGTCACATAGCACTTATCCCAGGAGAATCTGAGCTTTAAGGAAAAACCAAGGAAAATCTCTCACTATGTGGGAGTCCAATGCAAGCAAAAACTATTAAACATGCAAAACGGTTACAACGCGTAAATACTTACACCACCATGAAGGGTTTGCGGCATTTGCTGTTTCCATCTGTGCTTCTCCCAGGTATTGAAGAATGGGGGTGGTGGTGGTGGAATCTGTGCAAAGAACCTAAAGCAAACAGCAAACAGACGAGTAATCTCAAATGAGCTTCTATCTATTGGAATCCTCCTTCCTTCACATTCTACGCCCTAATTGCCTAAAAAGTGTTCTATTACACGCACAAGCAGTATTTTGCATAATTTTTTTACTCTTAACAATTTTCTTTATTAAGTCATAACTGTGTACATTAATGCAATTAGGGGCACAATGTGCTGATTTTATATACAGTTTGGAGGGCTTACATCAAACTGGTTAACATAGCCTCCACCTCACTTACTTGCGTTATTAATTTACATGGGTTTTCCTGCCTCAGAATGTCACTGTAAAATTATGACTCCATTTTTTAAGAAGTAACCTAATAGCACAGCTGTTCTCATTTAGTCAATTAAGTGTTATTGTATTAGGCAGAAAGCTTTGTTTGTAGAAAGATAAACAGATCAGGTAATAGCTGTCGAAGTGTTTTCTGTATGTAGCAAAACTAAAATTGTGATGTGATTCTCCAGTGTGTTAGATTTGCCATTGTCCCTTCCAAAGAGAAAAGGTGTGACCAGCCCACGTCAATGCGTGAGTCTGAACACCACTGTGTCCCTCAGGAGGGACACAGGGGAGGAGCCGGCTGGGTGGAGCTGCTGCCCCCACTATGGAGGAAAATTCTGTTTCATTTTCTAGGCAAAGACAAGCTTTAAAAGGGCTTGTGTCGATTTCAGGGATTTTATTAAAGAGTTCAAATGGGATGGGTTTGAAGGAAATGTAATTTCACAGCGGAAGGAACACACCTGGCCCCAAGCACTCTTAACTGTCCTTTGCATTGCTGGGGACACCTGGGGCAACAGTCCAGGTTGTTGTAGACGCTGGACCCCAGGAGAGCCGTGGGGAAGGAAATGCCAATATTTCTCCCAAATTCAGAGATCATGTTTTACTAAACCTGTTAGAGAACTAAAATCTTGTAACCACATTCCCCACAAAACATTCTTCTTTTACACAGTCATGATTATGACAATACCAAGTCAAAATCTGTGCATAACTTGTCATACTGCAGTCATAGAAAAAAATTTATTAGTGTCAACATCTAATAAACTCTTAGAGACGTTTTACAGAGGTGCAAGGATTTCCCGTTATGAAGGGAGGAGAAAGTCTGCAGTTTTGTTGTCATGGTGACTTAACAGGGGAAGGCGCTAACTCCAACTTCTGATCAACCTCAAACACGGCAGGAACTTGGTACTGAAACGCTGACAAACTTCAGTGTCCGTTAACACATAAACCTGGCAAATCACAGTACATGGAAGCCACCCCGAAAAGTCAAATACTATACATCTTTAAAGAAGCAGTTTTTGAGAACACTGTGGTATTTCATTTTATTTGTTTGAAGTTGCATTTAAAATTTTCTTCTAGGATGTACATGAAAAAAATCATCTTCAGAAGTAAGGAAAACCAAAGTTTTTTTTTGATCACAAATGCTCAGTAATTTAACCAATAGCCAAACGCTGACTCATAGGGCAGTGTATAGGTGTTCACCATCCGTTCTTGTGCACAAAGAATGCAAATGTACTTGATCTCCCAGGACTATAACAACAGTCCTGATAAGCAGGCGAGAAATCTTCCTCAGAAATACATCGATTGATTCTCTCTGATGTGTTATAGGTATCCAGTGTACTTACATAAGGCAATTGTAAAATACTGTGTTTTGAGTTGTACTACTTAAAACAGTATCTTACAAGAAGCCCATTTTCTGGGTCTTCAAGAAGAGGTACAAAATACTATGTTTTGTAAACTAGCGCCAAGACACTCTCACTCAGGATTCTCTCTCAGCAGATAGCTGACTGTACCTGTAATTAATGCTACAAGTAAGAAGGTATGTTATAAAATGCATTTTTCCCACATAAATGATGATAGAAAAAAACATTCTTCTTTTTTGGAGACAGAGTCTCATTTTGTCTCCCTCGGTAGAGTGCTGTGGCGTCACAGCTCACAGCAACCTCAAACTCTTGGGCTGAAGTGATTCTCTTGCCTCAGCCTCCCAAGTAGCTGGGACTACAGGTGCCTGCCACAATACCCAGCTTTTTTTTGGTTGTAGTTGTCATTGATGTTTGGCAGGCTTGGGCTGGATTCGAACCCATCGGCTCCGGTGTATGTGGCTGGCACCCTAGCCACTGAGCTATAGCCACTGAGCCAGAAAACATTCTTAATTTAATAACAGTGGTAAACTTTTTTAAAAAAATTCTTTTTTAAAATTTCCAGTTAATATGAGGGTGCATACAATTAGGCCACATTACTTGCATTTATAAGGCAAAGGCTAATTGTGGTGGTGTCCTTCACAGGAAGTGTGCCATATGCCTGCACAGTTGTTCTTTCTGGGAAGGAACCCAGCAACTCCCCTCCCCTTTTCTTGGATTTAACTGAGGTTTTCTTCCATGTGAGCATGCTGTTCACAAATCTCCACAATTTTTTCTTTTTTCTTGCGACAGTCTCACTTTGCACCCTCAGTAGAGTACCATGGCGTCATCACTCACAGCAACCTCCAACTCTTGGGCTCAAGCAATGCTCTTGCCTCAGCCTCCCAAGTAGCTGGGACTACAGGCGCCCGCCACAACGCCCCACTATTTTTAGAGAGAGGGATCTTGCTCTTGCTCAGGATGGTCTCGAACCTGTTAGCTCAGGTGATCTGCCCACTTGGCCTCCCAGAGTGCTGGGATTACAGGTGTGAGCCACCACTCCTGGTCCACAAATGTAAAAGAATAGAAATTACATCTTGTACCTTTCACAGACCACAGTGAATACAAAAAGATCTTAATTCCAACAGAAACACACATCCCCACACCAAATCATAGAAACTAATCTTTTGCTGAATAGCTAGGTCAAGGAGGAGATAAAAAAGGAATTTACTAAATTCCTTGAACAAAAGGACAATGAAGCCACAAGCTATCAAAACCAGTGGGGTAGTGCAATTAGCAGTCCTAAGGGGAAAATTTATCAGATTAAATGCTCACATCCAGAAGTTTAAAAGAGTACAAACCAGTAATCTAAGAATCATCTCAAGGAACTGGAAAAGGAAGAACAATCGAATCCCAAACCTAGTAGAAGAAAAGAAATAACCAAAATTAGATCAGAACTAAACGAAATGAAGAACAAAAGAACCAGTCAGAAGATAAATGAAACAAAAAGTTTGTTCTTTGAGAAGATAAATGAAATTGATAAAGCTTTGGCCATATTAACTAGAAGCAGAAAAGTAAGATCTCTAATAAGTGCAATCAGAAATGAAAAAAGGGAAATTACAGCAGATACTACAGAGATATAAGAGAGTATTTCTGACTAGTCCAAAAAAGCTCTGCTCAAAAATTTGACAATGAGGAGAAAGTAGACCAATTCCTGGAATCACACTACCTCCCTAGACTCAGGAAGTAATATAACTTTTGAATAAACCATTATCAAGCACAGAAACTGCAATAGTAATATAAAAGCTTCCAATAAAAATAAGTCCTGGACTAGTTTCATACCAGAATTCTACCAAACCTTCAGAGAAGAGCTGGTATCTATACTGCAGAACCTATTCCAAAACATTGAGAAGGAAGGAACTCGCCCCAACTCCTTCTTTGAAGCAAATATAACCCTGACATCAAAACCAATAAAGGAAGCAACAAAAAAAGAAAATTCAAGATCAATATTATTTATGAATACTGATGCAAAACACTCAATAAAATCCTAACAAATAGAATTCACACATTATGACCAGGTGAGCTTCATCTCAGGGATGCAAGGCTGGTTCAACATAGGCAAAACTATCAACATAATGCACCACTCAAACAGAAGCAAAAACAAAGACCATACAATCCTTTGACTAGATAAAGAAATGCATTTGACAAAATTCAGCATCCTTTTGTGATAAGAACACTTAAGAAAATAGGTGTAGATGGGACATTCCTTAAACTGATAGAAGCCATCTATGACAAACTCATAGTCAATAACATACTGAACGGAGAAAAACTAAAAGCATTTCCACTTAGAACTAGAACCACACAAGGATGCCCACTGTTCACACTACTATTCAACCTAGTGCTGGAAGTGCTAGCCAATGAAATCAGGCAAGATAATGGCTCTTTGCTGATGATATATTATACTTAGAAAATCCAAAGTACTCAATAATGAGACTCCTGGAAGAGACCAAGAATGACAGCAATATCTTGGGATATAAAATCAATGTTCACAAACCAGTAGCCTTCATACACGGCAATAACAGGCAAGCTGAGAATCAAACCAGAGATACAATACCCTACACAATAGCACCAAAGAAAATGAAATACCTTGGACTTAAATTTAACAAAGGATGTGAAGGATCTCTACGGAAGGGAACCATGAAAAACTGAGAAAAGAAATTGCAGAGGATGTTTACAGATGGAAGAACATACCATGCTCATGGCTGGGAAGAACCAACATTATTAAAATGTCTATACTACCCAAAATAATCTATAGACTCAATGCAATCTTCATTATAATACCAACATCATACCTTGAAGATCTTGAACAAAAGTTCTATGCTTTGTATGGAACTGGAAAAAAAAACCCAATCGTCAACCCAATTCTACAAAATAAGAAAATATCTGTTACCAGGCATCATGTTACCAGCTTTCAGGTGATCGCCACAAGTCTATAGTGGTGAAAACAGCATGGTATTGGCATAAAAACAAAGACATAGATCTATAGAACAGAAAAGAGAGCCTACACATGAAACCAGTCCCAGTCACCATCTGATCTTGGATAAAGCACACAGTAGCTAGCATACACTGGGGAAAAGGATCCCTATTTAATAAATGGTGGTGGGAGAACTGGTTAGTCACGTGTAAAAGGCAGAAACTAGACCAACACTTACAAAGAGTAACTCAGAATGGATGAAAGATTTAAACCTAAGATACAAAACTATCCAGAAGAAAAATATGGGAAGGACTCACAGTAACGTCATCAGTCTTATGGAAATAATTTATAGAGAAGATCCCCCTCCCCCCAAAACAACTACAGCAACAACAAAAATAAATAAATGGGACTTGATCAAGTTTAACTTTCTGCCCAGCTAAGGACACAATCAACAAAGCAAAGAGACAACTTTCAGATTGGGAGAAACCATCTGCATGCCAGGAACCCAGCAGAGGGCTAATCACCAGAATCCACAAAGAACTCAAGCAAATCAACAGAACAGGAGCAGACCACCCCATTAAAATCTGAGCCAGAGACATAGAACATAATCTTTTCCCATGAGGACAGATGCATAGCTAACAAACTCATGAAAAATGCTCATTGTTTCTAATTATTAGAGAAATACAAATCAAAACCACTTTGAGATATCATCCAGGGAGAATGGTCCATGTCACAAGGTCGCAAAACAACAGATGCTGGCGAGGGTGAAGGGCAGCGCTCCTGCACTGTTCCTGGGACTACAGACTAGCTGTATGCAAACAAGTATACAAAGTCCTCAAAGAATTAACAGTGGACTGTCCATTTGATCCTGTAATCTCATTACTAGGTATCTACCCAAAAGAAAAAGAAACAGTGGCAAACTCCTTTTAAAGGCATTTAAGGAACAACCTTTGATAAATGTAGCTATCATTTAATCTTATCAGTTTCTCTCTACATTTCTCTGTTGAATTTGTAAAGACCCATCAGAGAACCAGTATTTTTTCAGATTCCATGAACACTCCTAAAATCAGAAAGTAACAATATGTTATCATGACTCCATATGGTAACCAAATGGCAGAGTTTAATCTTCAGCAATTTAAGAATATTACTAAAGAGTAACGGCCCTTCATCCCTGCCCCAGCATGTTGAGGCTCTACTTTGAAGTGGTTGAAAATGAAGACTGGAGAAGTGTATCAGTAAAGTGATGTAAGATTCACCTTCAAAAGAGTGTCATATAGGCTGGGTACAGTGGCTCATGCCTACGATCCTAGCATTCTGGGGGGCCAAGGCAGGCAAATTGCTTGAGATCAGAAGTTTGAGACCAGCCTGAACAGAGAATCTAGCCAGGTGTTGTGGGACCTGTAGTCCCAGCTATTTGGAGACTGAGGCAAGAGGATTGCTTGAGCCCAAGAGTTTGACGTTGCTGTGAGCTCTGACACCAGAGCACCTTAAAAGAAAAAAAGTCAATATAAAAAAAGACAACTTTAAAAAAAATTTCAAACTGGTTCTTACTTAGATCAGGAGCATTACATTCAAAATAAACTGTTTACTGGCATTATAAACAGACCCATATCAAGAAACTTGGAGAAGTGAAATGGAAATATTCAAAATTCAGTCACATAAACACAACCACTATGTATTTATTTAGTCTTTTCCTCTATATAATCTAATTTAGAGAAAATACATAATATGTGTAAGACATATGTGTCTTTTAAACATATATAACTATACATATTTAAAACATTATATATATATATATATTTTTTTTTAAAGCACATATGAATATTATGTTTAGGGGGGTGGTGTTCCTATGGTGCCCAGGTAGGTCTCAAACTCCTGCCTCAGCCTCCCGAGTAGTTTGCCCAGCCAAGAAAATATTTTTTAATAACATTTAAATAGTTTCTATTTTTAAAAAAGAACTAGAATAAGTTAAAAATAGTACATAGGGAACAGTTTAAACCACTTTAATAAATGGCTTTCAATCTCTCCTTTAGTCCATTTCCTCCAATAACATGACTGAGCATAAACTTAACATTATTTTGGTAAAGTACTCAAATGATAGGAAAATAAGAAATGAGATCAAAATTTGCCTAACTTTGAGGAAAGGACTATTACTTGTAAAAACAGGCTGTTTCTCACTGAAAGACAAATACCCCAGGACTTCCTATGTATGTGGAATCCAGAAGTGATCTCAGACCAGTTGAGAAAAGGATGGTTACCAGGGAAGGGGAAGGGGAGAGGAAGACAGACAGGGAGAGGTTAGTCAGGGGGCACAAAGCTCAAGAGCTAGGAAGAGTAAGTTCTGGTCTATCACATAGTGGGGTGACTACAGCTAATAATAATATATTTAAATATTGCTAGAAAAGAGATCTTGGATGCTATCACCACAAAGAAATGATAAATGTTTGAGGTGATGGACTTCCTAATTAATCTGATTTGATCATTACACATGTACTGAAATGTCACACTTACTCCATAAACATGTACAATTATGTGCAATTATAAAAAGAAAACTCTGTTGCTGATGATACCATTTATACTGAATTTTGGTTAGGTACAGTGGCTTGAGCCTGCTTTCCTCGCACTTTGGGAGGCCAAAGTAGTGGCCTGGGCAGTAGTGAGATGCTGCCTCTACAAAAAAATGTTAAAAAAAAAAAAAAAATTAGCCAGGCATGGTGGCACCTGTAGTCCCAGCTACTTGGGAGGCTGGGACTGGAGAATCCCGTGCTCAGGAGTTTAAGGTTGTTGTGAGGTAGGATGAAGCCACTGCACTCTAGCTCAGGCAACAGAGCAAAACCCTGTCTCAAAACAAAACAACCCTAAAATTTTATTCTTCTTTTTGACTCAATTTCAACTAAAAGAACCTCCTATAAAACAATTATCTGGATCCTTAGTTTATTGAATACTGGCAGTTTATTACTAACACTAGATCTATCTGCCTCCTGTTTGATTTTACACCTTCACCAACTTCCACCAATATGTTACACTGTTATCTAGAAATCTTTACCTCATACTTCCTTTTTTCTCCTTATTTATCTAGAAATCTTTATCTCATGCTTCCTTTTTTCTCCTTATCCCCCTGCCTAGTTTTCATATGTACAATTCTGCTTTTAAGTTTTTATGTAAAGTTCTTTAAAACACATATTTTAATTTTACAAAATCTTACTTATTGCTCAATAATTTGGTTTCTAGTTGTCAAAATAGAAAAATGCATTTTTAGGATCAAGTCAGAAACTCAAGATACATATTCCTTAAAACAAAAACAAAAAATGATTGTAAATCACTCTTCTGGTCATTAGAAAAACTGTTCAGGAGTCATGACATAGACCATTGGTGACCTAACCTTTGAGATGACACTAAAAATAAACTAAGTTTTTAATCTGTCATCACTTTAAGATCAATGCCTTTTTTTTCAATGTGATTATTTATTTCACTTTGGGAAAAAATAAAGAAGCAGTAGTAATTTTAGTTCATCTACTATCAAGATAAATGATCATGTTATGGGTGTAAATTCAATGCTGGATTCTAGATGTTTAATTCAGTCCAACTTTCCTTCTGGAAGTGCTGATCATTTTTATAAACTTTGTTCTTCCGTTGAACTAATGAGCCATTCTCTGTTACTGTTTAACACCCATTCTATCTTGATCCAACATACCGTATATACTCGAGTATAAGCCGAGTTTTTCCGGCAACCCGAACTCGGCACAAATTTTGTGCCAGAAAAAACTTGGCTTATACTCGAGTATATAGGTAGGTCTTTTTTTTCTTTTGAGACAGAGTCTCACAATGTCGCTGTCAGTAGAGTGGTGTCAAAGCTCACAGCAACCTCCAACTCTTGGGCTTAAACAATCCTCTTGCCTCAGCCTCCCCAAGCAGCTGGGACTATAGGCACCCTCCACAATGACTATTTTTGTTGTTGTCACTGTTGTTCAGCAGGCCCTGGCCGGGTTCCAACCTGCCAGGCCCCGTGTGTGTGTGGCTGGCGCTGTAACCACTGAGCTACAGGTGCCAAGTCCCAACTAAGGTATTTTGAGGAGAAAGAGGATTAGATCTACCACATCTGGTTTCAACATTCTAAAAAATTGGGGGTCTATAGGTTAAAAAAAACAAAAAATTTGGAGGAAATGTTTTAATTCTAATTCGGGACAGCTATTTATAGATGCTTGAATAAGGGTCTTTTGCAATACTTTTGTTTGTTAAGGCTAATACTACATAACATATATGCATATTACATATACTTATATAAGTATTACATACTTATTAGGAATATTATTTTCATGAAAACTAATCACTTTGATAACTTAATACTATTGGGTTATTTTGGCAAGTAGTTTAAAAACCCAGCAACGAACTCAGTATACTTTTGCTTTAAAAAAAGGGGAAGTATAGATGTACCTCTTCTATAGCAAAAAGACAACATTCTAAAAAAAAAATCACTTGTATCTAGTGCTAAGGATGGTATTTCAAATATACAAAGTACTGGAAATGGTTTCTAACACCAAAGTACTCCCAAATAGCAGATTCTTCTGTTAAAAAAGCTCATCATTTGGGTTTGGATTTGGTAAAAAATGGAATAAGCCTATTTTTTAAACAAGTTAATAGACTGCTTTTCCCCCTCCCACAGTTCACATAAATTCACGTGTCTCAAGAAACAAAGGTGTGTATGCTGCTTGGTGTTTTCATAAGCTGGAAAGCATGAATTAAACATATTTTTAATGTTCTGCAAGATTAGCATTTTAGGGGCAAACTCTTCAAACATTTAATGGTCAATGATGCTAAAAATTATCTTATATTTGTTTCCTTTGAAAAGGTCTTCTTTGAGTAGGATCTACATTACCTTAAAAATGTACGCTCAGAACCAAGTAAAATAGTACTATTATCTTTTCCAAATAATTTATAGACTAATAATCTCTAAATCTACATGAGAAAAAATAACCCCAACATAAATCCTCTTATCAGAATTCATTTCAATTTACAAGGTGAAGTTTTTGATAACATAATTTGATTTAAAGGAAGTAATAGTTAACTCTTCCACATCTCTTGTTCTGACATCACCAAGCACAGCCTATGTCCAATAAGGCCATGTCAAAACAGGAGACACAGAATAGTTAACTATTATTCCCTTTAAATCACTGACCTTTCTAACTCAATCCACATTTGTTATAAAAACAATTATCATTCTGAGTTTTGCAAGCTTCGCATCAGCATAAGGTGTGATTGGTGTGAAGGTGTGTGACGAATGCCTGAGGGAAAGAGCACCTCATGTCACTCAAAGATGACCCCTTCCTGCTGATTAGGAAGGAACAGTGACAGTCTCTCATCACGTCCATTACTTAACTGGAAAAGTGGATGAAGGCATAAGGTTGCACATTTCCACCAATAACTGTTTTCATCTGAAGGTATTCATTTAATTTAGCTTCCTATAACAGCATAAACAAAAGTGGCAAACATTTTCTGGTTTATATAAAGTATCTTACTATTATGCATTTGGGTTTGCCTAAGAATGTGTACAGTAGTTCACTAAGACTGCAAAAGATACCTCTCATACTTACTATCCACTCCAACATCAAACAGCAAAATGATACTGATCAAAGTATTGTTTTACTGGACTCTTGAATATTCATGTTTAAAAACTAAAACAGAACACTATTACTGTGAATTTTAGAAACATACAAAATGGAAATTCATTTTTCCAACAGCCTATAAGTCCTGAAGACAATAAAACTCACAACATTTAAGCCCACTTTACCTTCCCAGAGTGCAACCTCCTTTTTTTTGTATTGTCAGCACCTGTCAAGCATAGTACCAGGGTTTAGGTGTTCAGGAAATAATGAATTCAAAACAATGATTAATATCACATTTTATTTTTATGACAAATATTTTTCTGTCCATCTTGGAATTAATAAAATGACAGAAAACATATATACTTGAATCACTTTATTGTGTACTGTGAAATTAAAAATTAACAACCCAGAAAACTAACCTCAAAGAATTCCTTTTTAAGAAACTGCCAGTAAACACTGCTTGGGAAAAGGTGAATCTGAACTGTTCAGAAATCTGAAGAGTTTTATTTTATTAGGCTTTATTTACATTATAATTAAGGCTCCTATAGACTATTTTGTTTGTTTTTACAATTCCTTGGAACTGTAATATCTGGCAGAGTACAACGAAGAAGAGAATTACTCAGCCTTGTCTTCAACTACAATTGTGAAAAGTCTCCAATTGACTAGCTCGGACTCAGACTATAATTCTTATTTATTTGGAATTTCTTCTTCCTACACCTCTAAGATACATTTAAGGCAATAATTATGTTTTCTAAAATAAAAAGAATAATACTGGGAATAAAGTTTTTCATTGTAAGTTTAAATTCATACTTAACATACTGGTATGGTTAACAGGGCTCAGAACACTGTTACCTGTGTTTGCTACACTGGAATTATTGAAAACTGCAATGATACTTTCTTGAAGGCAGAAACTCAATGGCATTTGAGGTCATTATGGCTTCTAGAAGCAGGTAGATAGAAGTCAATTATGAAATACTAATGTTAACTACAACTAAAAAAATATTTATTAGAAACAAATAATTCAGAAAACAGCTTTTTCTTAACAGTGCAAAATCCTAACTCATGATGTTGATTATGTGATTACTTTAGAATTACTACCAACTTAAGCAATTAATATCTTGACTTTTTCTTAAATGATTTATTAATATCAAAAGAAGAGGTGAAAGGTAGAAGGGAATTAATATTTATCAAGTATCATATAACACGATGGGGTAACTGAATTCTATCCTGACACTTTTTTCCATTTTACACGTAAGAAAAACAAAGTTCAGAAAAGAATTTGCTTTGTAAGTAAGTTATTAAGAAACTAGATAAGAGTTTGAAACTGTGTCTGTTTTTAAAGCCTTTGTTTTGTAAATTTATATTAGTTTACCAAGCAACATGACCACAGATGCCTCTGTAAGTGAAGTCAAGAGGTACTCCCTGGAATAAAAATGTCCTTATTATTGATCACCTGGGGAAATATTTCCCTCCTGATTTTTTTTTTTAACATCCCTTAGTCTCTGCTATGTCATGTTCTGTCTGATACTTTGGCAGATTAAGTAAATAATAAAAAGGGGTTTGTATAATGTCAAATTTGAAGGCAAAGTAGAAACAACTAATATTTCTTACAGTGTATGTAAAAAATTACTTATTTAAAAATATTTTTATACTAATGTAGCTGTTTTCAATTTAGATTATAAACCCAGTAATAAGATACCGAACATTTGTATCTTGTTAAAAAGATCTACTTCCAAGACAAAAAGTGAAGTGTGCTTCTTTAGCATATAATTGGTGTAAAGTCATTACTTTAGTTATATAAAAGCTAAATGGAAATTTTAATATTTATTTTTCAACTGTATCACAATGTAACTTATTCCCACCAGTGAAGCGACTTCAATTTCAAAAGTGGTTATCATCCATACCCTTTCTTTTAGTTTTAATATAAATTGCTATTAGGAGAAAAATGAACTTCAAATTTAAACATTACTACTCTGTAAATTCATACTATGCATTATGATTTTAAATAATCTCAAATCTATTACTGAGATGCCACTTATAATCTTAATATTTAATAAAATCCACAGAGCAAAATGTTCTCACTTACAGAATTTTGGTTACATGGAGCAATAATACACCTTATAAACAGATCAAGGGACTGAGCTGTGAGACTCTGCATATTCACTACATTTAAAAACCAAAAGAATACTAAATATAACTTTTATAAACACACAAAACTGGAAAGCACATTTTAATCCCAGAGCCTATATAGAGGAAACGGGGAGCTACATATTCACAGGTATACAGATGTATGAATGAATAACCTTGCCATGATTCTAAGAACTAAAACTCCTAAAACAGGAGGACATTACATTTTGATTTGAAAAAATATTTAAATTAATTTTTATACATACAATAGATAAATATCACTTTCAGAACAAAAAAATTTAAAGATTAACAAAACTAATACGCACTAAACAATACTATTTTTACTTCTGAGTCAAATTCTACATACTAGAAAAAGTCAGAAGCTGACACTATTATTTTGCAGAAGTTCTTTAAAAAGTGCTTTTAAAATTTAGCAAGGCTGCCAGGTCTGTCAATAAATAAATATTTGTCAGTAAGCTACGAAGTCCATAATAAATGACAATGTTAGTTGAACAAGTTTAGGGAGTCAACCCGTACTTTTAGCATCATCATGAAAACTCTGTGACTGACCGACACATCATTTCCAATGTTACCAATAAGGCCTCAGTGTGTACTCCAGGACATACTTTCAAATTCTCAGGCAGTTCTTTAAGAATATTTGGGAGCTTCTGCAATGTCTTTACATTTCTAGCATAAAGATCCAATAACCAGTCAGTGTGAGCACTGGTGGTTTCTTTGTAACTTTTATAAGCCTTAAGCAGCCCATTTAGATGAGTTAAGCCTTTGAAAGCTAAGATGAACTCTGAAGATAAATCAAAAATCGAACAAAAATTTAGCAACATCCTACTAAGTAAAAATGAACCAAATTCAAGTTGCTGGTGATGAAAATGTTTCTCTGTTTGTGCATGAAAGTTTTCAACTGTATCTTCTATTTTTGTAATAGCAAAGAGTTCTTCCTTGATTTGGGGTGATAGAACATAATCCAAGGGTAATTCTCCGTTACAGTCCCTTTGTTGTAAAAGCACTGGACCTGTGAAAAAGAAAACACAAAATGTTAAGAGTAAAACATTTTTATTTTGGCAGCTTGAGCTGTTCTCTTTTTCCCCCAAAGCATCGAGAGTTCTATTTATCATCATATTCTTTATGAACTTGTTTTGACATAATTAACTGGATATACATGTTGACTAATAAAGATACACTTAAAAAAACTGTCAATTAAAAAATAAGGTTTGCCTAAAAGTACATGCCTTAAATAACTTATGTAACTATAAACTACAAAAAGCTTTATAAACTCTATCAACTGTCATCTCAAGAATTTCAGTGTTTCCAGAAGAAATCAACAAAATACATTCATCTTAAATTCTGTGTAAGTGTCTTAAGGATATCTGATAATATCACCAAGAAGAAAAAGTCAAGCTCTTTTCCCTCGCTGGCAGGTGATTCTGGCACAGATAGAGACTATACTTTTCTTTTTACCCTTGCTGTGCTCTATTTTTAGTACAGGTAACAGATTCACAAAAATTGCATGTTAATTCTACTGGATAAAACTTAGACATCATCCACCTATCCTAGCTAAACCTATCTTCTCTACCTAGAAAGTACTGAAGACAGACCTTATTCCCTCGGGACCAAAGGATGATATGGGAGGAGCAAAGCAGCGAGGACTCAGCATGTGTCACAGCATGCGCAAGTCCTCTGTGACTCTGTCAGTTTATAATTATTTATTCGTTTAGCCACAAAACTGTTACAGAGGATATAAAGGATTCAGTACTAGCAAAAGGTCTTACCATTATAACAGAGATCATGTAGTCAGAGAGAGAGAACAGAATGTAACTATTAAGGACTCTGATTAGACATATATGTAGAGAAGCCTAGATATAAAATACATTTAATATAAAAGATCAACCATTGGTGATATATGATTAATGCCATTTATAGAAAAAAAGAGAATTCTAAATCAAAATTAGGTTCCTTTCCATTGTGCAATGTCGACATCTCAAAAAAAAAAAAAAAAAAGCTCCAAGTCACTCCTGTTAAAATTATAGATACAAGGTACCAAAAGGAAATAAAAGTTGAGAGACATAAATTTAAAATTACTATTCTCAAGACTGAGTGACTCACAATGAATGAATAATGCAGTTACTACAATGAAAGTATCATTGTACATTTGACAGGTCCAAACTCAGATTACAACTAAGGTAAAAGCAAGTCTGTACAACTGCTGAAGGACCTAAATAACCAGAAATACAAGTAGATTTCTTCCTTTAGAAGGAGACACACACCCCTTTACTATTCTCCACTAAGGGCCCTAGTAAAATTCACATTGCTTGGTATAATGCCATACTCTACTGAAAAGGTGAACTTAATACAGCAATGGGTCTTCCATCGAGACCATTTGAAACAAGACCAAATATTGGCTTAAATATCAGATATATGGTTGGAAAATAAAACAGGAGGTGGAACTTACACTTTGGTAAGCATATAATACTAAACAATAATGTAGAAGAACTGAGGAATATATTGACTATGAAATGATGTCAGTAAAACAGATACACTAAGGCCTTTAGGGGGCAGGAGAAGACTATATATAACCAAATGTCTTAAACTACCAGGCTGTACAGCCTCTCTCAGATGCATGCAGAGTAAAAAGACAGCTAAAGAAAATATGCTTTTTGTTTTTCTGCAGATCAAATGGTTTAATTACGGGATAAGATCAGGTTAAATTCTAAGATAAAATCAATACAAATAAAAGCTGCAAATGATTTCCACAAATCTTTGTTTCTATATTAAAAGCTAGTCATCAGTTTTCTTTTGTTTTTCTTTTTAAAACACAAATCAGTTTTGAACATGTTGATGTAAAACTTATATTACTCAGTTCAGATATAAGAAGAATGTCACTGAAAAGGAAGGGGGCTTCCTGAAAGGAAAGATCAACAATCAGCAGAAAAACCAGCAGATGAATATTTCAGCTCAAGTCATTTCCTTCACAAAACCCCTACACAAGAGTTATCTCCATTTGAAAATTTTCCTGCTTTAACTTAATTGACTGCAAAATGTGAATGAAGAAAATTATTCTAGGATATCCTTTTTTTAGTCTGTAAAAAAAATGATTCACAAAGATAAGATTAATTGAGCTAGTAGCTATATACAGGAAACGAAATAAGAATGAAAAAATTCCAACTAATCACAGTGGAACATTTACACCCATTTATCAATAAGCTTTCAGAAATGACTGGTTCACAAAGACATTACACATCTGAACAAAAAGGATTAATATTTAAAAATAACACACCCAATTAAAAAATGTACTCTTATATGTGAACCTAAATAGGCTTAATAATACATATCTACACATATTGTAAGACTTTTTTTATCCCTATTAATAAAAGGTGCTTACATGTTAGGAGACTTTTTACCCTTACTTTTTTACTGATATGAAATAAAAGGCGTTTTTCCTTAAATATAAAATGCTATCTACCTCCAAGGGATTCATCAAAAACTGGATAATTTATCGAAACCCATTTAGCATAAACGCACTCACCCCCATGCTGGAGCAGCAGCTTGCCAATTTCTACGTGTCCGTTTGACAGTGCATCATGCAAAGGAGTCACCCCGTCCACTTGAGTGAGCAGATCCACCTCTGGACAACGCTGCAAAATTTCCTGGACACACACTGTGTTGCCATAGTTACAGGCTTCGTGCAAAGGCGTCCAGCCAGCATTGTCTAAATTAGAAATCAAGGCAAGTTTTAAAACAGCAGAACTAGGACTTTGGTAGTAAAGTATTGATGTTCTGCTTCTCTTATCAGTGTGACTGTCTAAGTACTTCATATTCAAAAGGAATGCTTTGAGTAAAATGCCGAAGGTGTAATCATATTTCTGCTTTTAAGAAAAATAAACTAAAATAAATAATTTTAAAATATTAATGTTGGGATATTATCAAAATATGGTCATCAAAAAATGTTTCTATACCATTAGCTATAAATCAACATATAATGAATCTATTTGCTTTGGTAAAGGCAGTATTTTAAAGATATCTTAAGTAAATTTTCTTAAATAATTTTTCCTAATGGGATATAAAACAATCTAATATCACAAGTATTAAGACACTGAATTAGACAATAAAGATTTAAAACTTACCTTTAACATTGATGTCTATTCCTGGCAAAGAGAGAAGAAGAATCAATTTCTCCACTTGGTTATTTATGCAAGCTCTATGCAGGGCTGTTTCTCCTGCCATAAAAAATTAATAGATTATTTCAGAGAAGACAAGATATGAACTAGAGAAAATAATCAGAGGGCATGAACTAGGAGATCTGGCCCCATGCCATAAAATTATTTGCTGAGTTTTCCTTTTGACTGTTTTAAACATCTCTTGCATAAAAGGGGGGAGGGGAGGGAACCTCACCAATCCATAGAGCTTCTATTCTGTTCTATCAGCAATTCGGCAATGAAATTCTACAGCAAAAGGTTTAACACAGGCATTGTCTCCCCCTAGTTCAAGGTTTAAAGCTTCAATCCCATTATAAAACCCCCAAATGATCGGAGAATACCAAAAATACTGGGTTTTACAGCAATAAAAGTTTAGAATGCAATTGCCCTCTCTTAAATTTATTCATGAACCTACGTTAAATGTATGGCTCTTTTTATACAGCATTTATAGCTTAATTCAAATGAATGTTTCTGGCTAAGCACGAGTGCCTCTACACACTCAAGTATAATTCAGAACTTGAAATCCATTAACAGATGGTTTGCTGCTTCTCAATAGGCTGTCTGGCTGGGCTACAGCAGCAGAGAGAGAGAGAAATGGAGGAATCTTAATATAAACACACACACCACACACACACACACAGAGCAAAAAATCCCTAGTACCATTTAAAGCTGAACAAGAGTAACAAATAGAATGGCATGGTTTTTACCAGGAGAGGGAATGCAATTAGTGCCTACTGGCTAAAATTGTCTTTATTCATCTCTGTATGACCAAGATTAATAAGTGATAATTTGATTGAAAGGGAATTAAAACAATGTGATTGCTTAGGAAACAAAATGGAATACTGAATCATATTCGCTTTTCCTATAAAATACTAAGTAGCACATTCTGATAGCACTCAGTTTTACAGATTATCTCTGTAACTTCTACCAAAACATTTCTTTTACATGCATACAGCTTTGGAGTTTTTCTCTTTTATCATTTTTTAATTCTCTTCCTTTCTCCTAGTTCCTTCTGCTGTTCAGCCTATAGTCATTCATATCCATTTTACTTTTTGAAAGTATAAAACAAACAAAAGGACACTGATTTGTGAAGGTTATCATCTGATTTCTCATCTAATACATTTTCATATTTCTAGTCAACTGGGCACTTACTTTAAATTTGTGATATACAATTATGAACTTATGTTGAAAGATTATAAAATATTTACTATCACTATTTCCATGGGCATCATAATGTTAACATTTGTGTTTAAAAAATGATATAAAAAGATAATCATTAAATCAGATCTCAAATAAAAGAGACTCAGTAATTTATTTTGGCCAGGTATAGACTTTTGGAAGATAGCTTAAATTTGTGAGTGAAGAGGAGTCTAAGTAAAAGAATGCCAGAGTGAACTATTACAACACTATTCCTGTTATCCCATACTTTAGGTACTTAGGTTCCAGTACAGTTAGAACCAAAAGCCAAACACATTTCATAGTCTGGGCTCAATGCCTGGAAGCAAAGAGCCCATATGCTTAACACAGCTATGTAACATAGCCTACTCCTTATTCTTTGTTCACAAAATGTCTAGGACTGGAAGAGATGAAGACTGAATTATACTTTCAAATCAGAGACACTGATCCTAAGCAGCACACGTCGAGGTGGAATAGGAAAGTAAGGCGGGCAAGTCTGGAAGGGGCCCAGCAAGAGCGCTCCCTGGGTTGCACATCTGAAAAGGCCGGGGAGGAAAGAGAGGGGTACTCTGTTAGGTTCAGTATTAAACAACCACCTTCTCTGTACAAATGACAGTTCAGGAAAATAATATATGTTATTCAAGGAAGTACTTTTTGGACCTAGTCCAATATTTAAGTTCAAGTATTCATCAGGGCAAGTGTGTGGAACCTGTAAGTCCTAACTACGACCATGAAAAGTTCTCAGCATAAATTAATTTAGATACTTAAAATACCTTTTAGATTAGTCTTGTGAAAATTTATCTTTGTTACTAAAGAGGGGCAATTCTCCTTGGAACATGATAATTCTCCTTCTGATTTCTTTTTCATTTTTTTTAATGATGAGGAACATTTAGTAAGGTTTAGGTCTCTGAAAGAAAAAGAAATAATGAAAGCTGGTTTTTCAGTAAGGCGTGCCAGCATACATTAGACAGTATTTTTTTTTTTTTTTTAATGTTTAGCCTCTTTTTAAACCCCCTTACTTATTCAATCTTTACTGTTTTCTAATTTTAAAATTTATATTAACTATCTAGAAACAAATTCTAACGCACTCATTTTCATCTTATTAGCCTTATATACTCACTGGCTACCACGTTTATGAACACAGAATGTCAGGGAAAAGAAAAAGACCAAGTGAACCACATTAGGCAGAGCAAATACAGCTCAAAGCTAAGCTCAGAATGCAGAATGCAGGCCTCTGCTCCCTATTCTTACCTTTATTTTCTGATTCCGATCTCTTCTTCCTCTCAGAGAACATTTAGGCTTTATGAGTTTTATACAGCAAACTTTAGAGGAGGTTTCTCATTCTGGGAAAGTTATTACAAGTTAGGGCACCTCATAAGCCCATGCATTCTGAAATCCCATCTATATTAGGGAAATTAGTAATTTAAATCATAGGGTAAAATTGTGTAAAATGATAAGTTGATGAATAGTTTTAGTTCTTTCAGGAAGCACCTAATAGAAAGCCTGTACCCTGAATTATATAAAGAGAAAATGCTGATCATGTGTAATTACAGGCCTAAAACTGAGTTTTCTTCTAATCAACAGAATTAAGACAGTAACATGGATAACCATGAAGTTAAAGAAGTATTTCAGGGAAAAAACTTTGTCTTGTATTTGAAAACAAAGCACGGCTGGAATATCAGCGTCACTTACGTTAACTCTGGCAGCCCTTCCACTTGCTTCTGTTTAGCACCGTTGAGCATCAGTAAGGCTCTCTGAGATTCAAAACAAGGCCGCTGTCCTATTTTCTTAGGTATCTGCATCTTTCCAGCTCCAAGCACACAAGTTTTCCCCAAAGCCGGCAAATAGGAATATACCTGTTGCAAAATAGTATTATATTGCTTTCATAACGACAAAGAAGGCGTTAAAAGAAATTACTTGATCACTCCACCATCTGGGGTGTTTTCTTGGTTTATCACTATGGCTGCCTCCCTGCCTTGTTTGAGTATGATTAAATATTAAGAAAGCTAGTTCCATGTCACTATGTTAATGCCATGAAGACAAGAAGAAAAGGACTTCTTGAAAATAATTATGTTCTCTAATTTTAACGCTCATTTAGGAACACTCTTTTGATTACTGTATGCCCATTAGTATATTTTCATGCATATGATTATGTACAATTGCCATTTTTGTTATTTCCATTTAATAATGCCTTTCTTCCACAGACAGTCTGGAAAAAATGTCATAAGGAGTGATAATGTCCTTAAAGGCAAGAATTGTAGCAAAACAGAATTTCTTCAATCTGACCAAAAAAACATATTTCTCATTTTTTGAAGAAACTGCTCCAGATACCAGGTATTCCTTAAATCTAAAGATACTCCGGATAAACTGAAAAACTGAGATCGAATGTACTGTACGTTTATATGATATTTTGCTTTTTATTTTATTAATTTTTTTTTAGAGACAGGGTCTCATTGTCACCCTGTCTGAAGTGCGGTGGCTTAATCACAGCTCACTGCCAACTTGAACTTCTCTGCTTAAGTGTTCCTTCTGGCTCAGCCTCCACAGTACGTGGCACATACCATCAGGTTCACTAATTTTTTAATTATTTTGTAGAGAAGGAGTGCTGCTATGTTGCTTGGACTGGTCCTGAACTCCTATGCTCAAGTGATCTTTCTGCTTTGGCTCCTCCATGCCCAGTCAATACTTTGCTTTTGAAATACCATTAAATGCCACACAGAAAGTTTTTTGGATAAAGCTCTTTCTGAAATAATAATCTTGTATACTATGGCAAATGAATAGAAAACCAAGATTCTTATATTATTTTTCTGTTCCCAAACCTTAATTACTCTCAAAAGTAATTAAAATCCCTATTTATTAATTTTGTTACTTTTTTTCTTAAGAGATAGCTCTGCTACAGCTTCCAGGCAGTGTCTATTCGTAGGTATGATCACAGTACACTGCAGCCTCAAACTCCTGGGCTCAAGTGATCCTCTCGCACCAGCCTCCCAAGTAGCTGGGACTATAGCACATACCAGTGTACCGTACTTTAATCAATCTATCTTTGAGGTAGAATAATACTGGGTCTTATACAGATTGGAAAGATTTATGAACATTTTTTGTCCATTTATTGGAAATAACTGAGAATATTTTAAAATTGAATTTATGAACTTACTTCTTGAAAATTAAAAGAACAAGAACAGAGTGGGGCTTACCATCTTCTGTAGAGAAAGTGGTTCAGAAGAAACGTTGCTGGAGCTCTGTAGACACAACTTTTTAAAGACTGCCTCTGCAACAAACATTTGAAGCCAAGAGGAGGAAAAGGAGCAAATAAAAATCTCTAATTCCTGTGAAGAAAAGTCTGTAGAAACAAGAGAAGTTAATATAGCTATTGCTATATCCTATGAAACCTTTTTTTCTATAGGTTGTTTCCTCAAATGATATACAAAGGATTCACCCACAAGATTTTAAACCACAAAAATTAGGTAATATTCCTATTGCTTGCCTTTCAAAAAAAAAAAAATAATAATATTTTAATAATAAATATGTTTAATAACATATTTTCATATTTGAAAAACAATCATTTGTTTTAAATATTTCCAATGTAAGTCTTGGGCTAGATGTGGTGGCTCATGCCTATAATTCTAGCATTTGGGAGGCCGAGATTTGGGTGGATTACTTGAGTTCAGGAATTCCAGACCAGCCTAAGCAAGATTCTGTCTCTACTAAAAATAGAAAAAACTATGCAGGTGTTGTGGCGGACACCTGTTGGCCCAGCTATTTGGGAGGATGAGGCAAGAGGATCACTTGAGCCCAATAGTTGAGGTTGCTGTGAGCTATGACAATGCCATGGCACTCTAACAGGGGTGACAAAGTGAGACTCTGTCTAAAAAAAAGAAAAAAAAATTGTGACAATATATCATATGGCAGATTAACTATAAATACTAGAATAAATAATAAGTAAAAATTAGCAAAATACACATAATAAAGAGCCAAAGAGTTAGAATTATAAGCATTAAGTTAAAATACATTTCAAAAATTAGATAAAATGATAAATTTAATAGCAACATAAAGCATAAGATTTAAGGGTGGAGTTCCTTTAGGCTGAGGAGACAGGAGACACCCATGAATATCTTGCTCAGATGCCTTGGAAAAAGGCTGGGACTTTGATGTCCTTGCAGTCCTTGGCCTGACTCAATGAGTGGGGAGAGAAGTAAAGGGGGGGGGGGGGATTTACTTCTAATTGGAAAGTAAATCCACTGGAGAAGGAGATTCTACTGGCATCTGGTGCTAAGGCCAAGAGTATTACTAACCATTCTACAATGTACAGACAGCCCTAACAATAATTATTGGGCCCAACACATAAACCGTGCTCAGGATGAGAACCCCTGCCTGGACCAGAGAGACCCGAGGCTGTGGGCTTGTTGCAGACAGCCGCAAAGGAGTCTTTACACCTATGGTCCCAGTCAGATGTTAACCAAATACACCTAGTCCCACAGAGACATATGATTGCTAAATTCAGATGATCTCTTCTAAAATCTCCTGAACAGAGATACAATTTTTAAGAGATAGAAAGGAGAAAGTAATTTTTACAGCTCTTTCTTTTGCTACTACTAAGGCTCTGTTAGTATAATCTGAAAATATACAGGCAGTAATCGGAAGGGTGGTAATCAATAGATCATTTGAACATTTAATCTCTATATACATAAAAAAGGATGTCTACCATCATAAAGTTTACTGCAACCAATTGATCTTTTAACACATGAACTCTAAGCAGAGGCAAAAGCAAGGCAGAAAGAGCCTTTCCTGGAGAGCTCAAGAGAAAGGATTTTATACTGAAACTTAGAAATAGTTATTAATCTCAAAAGAAGCACATCTGACAGGTTTACAGAGATAGAAAATATGTAAAAACTAGCAATTAGGAATGATAGAAAAAGCAATGATAGAACAAGATAACATAAGAAACTCAGCCCCTGCACTGTAAGACCTTTAAGGGCAAGAATATATGTGTAGCCCCCACAGCATGTAGATCACTAACTTGCACAGAATAAACATCTAGTGTTTGACAGATGAATGGATGAATGATTGGCAGATACCAATACCTCATGATAGCCAAGTCAAGGTAATCTCAAATAGTGTCAGATCATACCACACCCTTGTTAAGACAGCAGGCTTCCAAGTTCCTTTACAAACTTCTCTACCCCTCCGGTGGCCTTCTTCTGGCCACTCTTCCCATCAAAAGGCACCAGAAGTTCTCAAACTTCCCAGGCTCAGTTCTTTCCTACCTCAGATATTGGCAAATGTTGTCTTTTGACTGAAATACTCTGTCCTGACTTTGCCAAACTTCTACTTCAGATTCCACAGTCCATGAGCACTCAACATAACGTAAGTTCACCAATCACAATACCTAGATCTTCTTGTTTCAGAGCACTTACCATTTTTAAATGAGGTACTTTCATTAAAGGAACAGTCTACTTCTCCCACCTAAAATTTAAAAAACGAACCAAGCCACTATGTTTTCTTCCCCTCTCCACTGTATATAAAAGCATTCAGCTCAATGAATGGTAGAATGCCAATAAAAATGTTAAATAAATGAAAAAAAAAAAAAACATTTTGACTGAGAATCAGTAATGATATAAAAATTTGTATTTATATCATTTATGTAAGAGATCTGAAGCATGGAAATAGATTAGAGATAAGAAAGCAAAAGTGAATAAAGTAAAGTATTTATCAGGAAAAGCCAAAGATGTAATCTAAGAGAAAAGAAAGCTTTAATAAAGTTCTCTAAAGATTTGAAAACTACCTCAGTTAATTTTAATGACATGTTTTCATTCCCATGGAAACAATAGGAAAATAAAAAGTTTAAGTCAGGACTGGGAAACTATGACTTGGTGTTTTGATGAATAATAATAACAATTATTACTTTTTAATGAATAATAATTTTTTAAAAAATTATTTCTTTCTCATTTTGTCACCCTGGGCTTAAGTGCCATGGCGTCACAGCTCACAGCAACCTTAAACTCCTGGGCTCAAGCAATTCTCTTCTCCCAGCTTCCCGAGTAGCTGGGACTATAGGCACCCGCCACAACACCTGACTACTTTTAGAGACAAGGTCTCGCTCTGGCTCAGGCTGGTCTTGAACTCATGAGCTCAAATGATCCACCCACCTCGACCTCCCAGAGTGCTGGGATTACAGGTGTTAAACACCACACCCAGCCTATTATTTTGGGAGGGAAAGTTTCTTCTTCTGTTACCCCCACTAAAGTGCAGCAGTGTCATCATAGCTCACTGTGACCTCAAACTCCTGGCTCCAACAATTCTCCTGCTTCATCCTCCACAGCAAATGGGATGATAGCACATCACTACATCTGATAAATTGTTTGCATGGACAGGGTCTTGCCGTATGGCCCAGCCTGGTCTCAAGCTCCTGGCCTCAAGTAATCCTCCCAGCTCAGTCTTCCAAAGTATTAGGATAACAGGCATAATCCACCAGGCTCATTCTTTATAAGTAGAGTTTTATCAGAACACAACCATGCTCATTTGTTTATATATTGTGCAACTGCTTTCTCACAACTGCAAAGTTTAGTAGCAGGGACAGACTATAGGGCCTAAACATCCAAAATATTTACTATCTGAAAAATTTTTTAAATTTTTATTTCAGATTAATATGACAGTACAAATGTTTAGGTTACATTGTTTGCGTTTGTTAAGCAGAGTTATAGTTGAGCCCTTCAGGGGTGTGCTGTGTACCCTTCCATTGTGCCCATTAGGTCATAGCTCACCAAGACCCCCCCCTCCTGCACCTTTTTTCCCCCTTTCCCTTCTTACCCCTCCCCCTGCTTGAATTTAATTTTTAATTTTTTTTCCTCATGTGGGCATGTAGGTTGTTTATCTATTGATCTCACATTTGTATTTAGTAAATTGGATCATTTACTTTATATTCTTTTGATACTTCACTTAAAAGAAATTTTCCTCAACTTCATACAGGTTAATACAAAAGATGTAAAGTCTACATCTTTTTTTATGTCTAAATGGCATAGATGTGCTACAGTTTATTAATCCATTCATGCACTGATGGGCACTTGGGTTGAATCTACGTCTTAGCAATTGTGAAATGAGCTGCGATGAACTTTCTAGTGCAAATGTCTATATGGTAAAATGATTTTTGTTCTTTTGGATAAATAATCTAGTAATGGAATTGTGGGTTCAAATGGAAGGTCTTCTTTTAGCTCTTTGAGGATTCTCCATATTTATTTCCATACAGGCTGTTATTAGTTTGCAGTCTCCCCAGCAGTGTAAGAA
The DNA here is from genome assembly GCA_963574355.1 of Loris lydekkerianus. NCBI lineage: Eukaryota > Metazoa > Chordata > Mammalia > Primates > Lorisidae > Loris > Loris lydekkerianus. The sequence continues at coordinate 41,873 of CAUYPK010020086.1, forward strand.
TGTTCCCTTCTCTCCACATCTGTGACAGCATCTGTAGTTTTGGAATTTTGCGATATGGGCTATTTTCACTGGGGTTTGGTGGTATCTCAGGATGAGATTTGCATTTCTCTCCTGATTAGGGACCATGACCATTTTTTCATGTGTTTGTTGGATGTTCGCTTGTCTTCTTCACAGGTTTTGTTCATGTCTCTTGCCCACATGTAAATGGGATTGTTTGCTTTTTTCTTATTGGTCAGTTTACGTTCTCTATAGACTCTAGTTATCAGCCCTGTGTCAGGTTTGTAGTAGGTAACTGTCTTCTCTTATTCTGAAAGTCGTCTGTTTGCTTCACGTTGCTATAGCCTCAGCTGTGCAGAAGCTTTTTAGCCTGATCATGTCCCACTCCAGCATAGGATCAAAATCTAAAGGTTCGGCCCCCAGCCCTACCCCACCCATCTGGGAGGAGGGAAGGCCACCAGCATGAACTCTCACACACTGCAGCCCTCAAAGGGAGCGTCAGGAGGCTGTGTGTGGGAAGGGCCACAGGTATAAGCTGCAGCCCATGTGAATAGTCAGTGGTGAAGGGGTGGCAAGCTCCATATTCTAGGGCCTCTAGATCTGATTTCAGCCCATCAGTGTTAATTTCCAAACCAGTCTGCAGCATGCTACCTGCATCCTAAGGGTCCCCAATTAGATTATCTCTAAATAATTATTTAAGGACAACCTAACATTCCAGTTTAAAAAGTATAATAAATATATAAATAACTAGTATAATAAATATATAAATAAACTGAAAATACACATGGGGTGGAACTTTACATAAACAAAAGTTTGCTGATACACACTTTAAGCCAATAAATAAGGAATTCATTTAGGCATAAAAAAGAATTTTCAGTTAGTTTGACTTTAAAATACAGAAAGAAAACTCCTCTGTCCAAAGCTCTTAGAAAAACAAAAAAAATGGCATCTATGTGGAACTGAAAGACATAAAGTCTGATGGGAAGAAAAGATTTTATTTATCTTCTAAGATATCTATTGCCTTAATTCTTGACAAAAAAATTACACTAAACCAAAATTAACTTGATAGATCTGAATCTGACTACTCCTGTAGTAATTAATTCTGTGTTTTCAAACTAGGAAACACCAAAATATCCAGTTAACCATAAATAAGAAAGACCAATATTTTCACCTTGAAGATATATAACAGCCAAATTATGACATATTTACTAATGACTTAGGAAAAGCAAAAGATAATGAGTTGAAAAATAATGCGAAGAAATGCCTAACACACAGAGAGAAAGGAGAAATACCCATATAGAAAAATAAATGAATAAAAAGAGGTGGCAACCAATGATTTTCAAATTTCTTTATCAAAATATAAACAAAAAGGACATGATTACAGCACCTAGTTCACTATATCAACATGTGATATTCTGCAAACTCCAGAATAAAAAAACTTTAATTTTGCATTAGTTATAGAAAAGCTATAGCTCTCTTAAAGATAAACTACATACTTGATTTCTGTCTCTTGACAAAGGTTAAACATCAAGCTACACTAACAGAAAAAAAATTAGAAAAGATACTCATTTGAACTATTTTTAGATATGTTAAAAATTTTTAAATTGCCTGTGTATAGCCTAATCTGAAGCCCAAGGAACCATCTGTGTGTATGTGTTTTGAGAAGGGTAAGGAAAGGCTTAAACATGCTTTAACAGTGACATTAATTTAAATCTCATCTAAAGTTTCAGATGTGATCAAACACAGATCCTTGGGAGCAAAATAACCTGTCTGTCAGTAGGATTATAACGCTAACACTGAAGTTGAGTTTTAGCTCAAGTCAGTCATAAGCTCAAACTTACAGGGTTTAAACTTGTTATGTAAAAAAGGAGAGTAACACTGGATAACCACCATGCCCTTTTAAAGTGAAGGGAAATTCAGTAAAAAAAAGCACTGAAGCTGATATATCACTTGCAGAAGAACGCTACGAACACAACATTCACTGTTTCACACAATTGGCTAAAACTATAAAATGACTTAATTTTTTTTTTTTTTTTTTTAGAGACAGAATCTCACTTTGTTGCCCTTGGTAGAGTGCTTTGGCATCACAGGTCACAGCAACCTCCAACTCCTGGGCTTAGGTGATTCTCTTGTCCCAGCCTCCTGAGTAGCTGGGACCACAGGTGCCCGCCACAACGCCCAGCTATTTTTTGTTTGCAGTTTGACCAGGGCTGGGTTGGAACCCTCAGTATATGAGGTGGGCACCCTGCCCACTGAGCAACAGGCACCACCCCTATAAAATAACTTATTTTCCTTAAAGGCAATTACTATGTGTTAGAAAGATATATAACTATACTGATAGTCTCTAAAGCTACTCTAATCCTGTACTGGGTTGCCAAATTCAAAGAAGTTTCATTACGGAAGGAAAACAGGGAATTCTGTTAGGCAAATGTTTAGTTTTTATTCTAGCAAATAACACTCGAATTGTGCTATTTCTGAAAAGGATAAAAAAACACTATACCACCTAGTAGGAATGTGGGAAAGAAATGATAAGAAAGGGTTCTGAAGGAAGACTGAATTTGAGCTAAGAAATGTTAAAAAGTCATGTGACAAAGGACCACTAGTCCACAGAAGGACCAGGCATCACCCCCTCTGCTCAATAAAAAAGAGAAAAAAAGAAAGGAGATAAAATGCTTTAGATAAAAATCTTCTAACTTCTGTAATATAAAAAGAGACCTCTTTTCAGAGGGCATCACTGAATAAATCCTGAATCTAGTTATAACCCGAATCTCTCTTCAAAGTATTAAAGTGATTGACAGCATATTCAAGAACTTTTTCTTTAAATAAAATCCAGATGCTTCGAAAGATGTGTGCCAAAACAGAATATTAATATTTGACAGTGTAAAATATTGACACATAAGTATATAAAAATAATCATTCATAGGTGAGGACTACAAAGAAGCTCACTTGATTTAAAATCTGTTCATTTCAGGAATTTAGGATTACAGAAATAAGTAAAGGAAGAAGGGTAGGAAGGCAGGAAGGGAGGCAGACAGACTCTTCTCAAGTTGGCTATGAAGTTTAGGAGTTGTACATGAGGTCTTAAGGAAGCCTCGTTCAGTCTAGGGACCCAAAAGAGTTGGGTAGAATTTTTCATAGGGTGAACACTGTAAAATGAGTTCTATCATCACATTGCTTAAATAATATTTATTCTTCATCCCACTTATTTTAGGGGAAATTTTAAAATTAATGTAAATGATGGGGGAGGAGGAAGGGTGAGAAAATTATTCATAACCTCCTTTAATTGCTTCATCCATGCTCATTTCTTGTTAGAACACCAGAGTCAGCAGAAAAAAAATAAGTAACAGGAGATCCGAGTAAGATGGAGGCCGAGTAACAGCTTCCCTGCAACTGGGCATAGTGAGTCTGGGGAGATAAGACTCCAGGCATCTCTGGCTGGTGGGATCTGCCTATAATCATCCCTTTGAGGACACAGGGAGTCAGCGAGAGACTTCTGGACCCCAAGAGGAGGACAAAAGCAGTGGAAAACTGGCAAATGGTTGCGTGTGTTCATTCGGTCTAATCCCACCAGCAGTTGTGAGTACAGCAACAGTGAGACTGCAGACGGAAAAGGCCTTACCTGTGAGATGCTTTGGTGTTTTTGGACTTGGTATTCAGTTGAACTGCCTTGGGAGAGCTTGGGCAGGATTGCGGAGAACTCTGGACGTTGTCTAGGGCCCCAGACTGAGCCATTGAGCGGGACAGAGCTAATAGTGTTCGGCTGTGGGCAGTGCGGAGCCATTGTGAGAGAACTGCCTTGGCAAGCTCCACCCTCAGGGTCCCAGAGGAAGGATGGGGGGGAGCTAGTAATCTAGTGACTGAGCAGCCGAAAGGCGGAGACTGACCCACCTCACAGCCTTAGACTTCAGGGGCAGAGTGAGACCGGTTTTGGCACACTGGAGTTAACTGAAACCCTAGTCCACAGGCATGGCAACTTAGAGAGCAAGAGGAAGTGAAAAGAAAATTAGGGCAAGGAAACAGATAAAAGAAATCACTCATGAGGAAGAATCAGCAGAAAACTCCTGGCTACATGAAGAACCAGTCCAGAGCAACCCTTCCAAGGGACCGTGAGCTAGCTACTGCAGAGGATTCCACCTATAAAGAAATGTTAGGAATGACAGAAAGGGAATTTACAACACACATGATGAAAACAATGAAGGAAATGATGGAAACAATGAAGGAAACTGCTAATAAGTGGAAAATAACCAAAAGGAAATCCAAAAATGGAATCAAATAAGAGATGAATGATATGAAGACTATAGAAAGGATACAGCAGAGCTGAAGGAACTGAAGCAGTCACTTAGGGAACTTAAAGATGCAATGGAAAGTATCAGCAACAGGTTAGACCATGCAGAAGAAAGAATTTCAGAGGTAGAAGACAAAGTTGTTGAGATAACTCAGATAATAAAAGAGGCAGAAAAGAAGAGAGAGAAAGCAGAACGCTCACTGTCAGAATTATGGGACCTTATGAAGCGTTCAAACATACAAGTTGTAGGAATCCCAGAAGGGGAAGAAGAATGACCCAGGGGAATGGAAGCCATTCTAGAGAATTAAAATTTCCCAAATACCACCAAAGGTTCTGACACACTCCTTTCAGAGAGATATCGGACCCCCAGGTCGCCTCAGGTCTAACTGAGCTTCTCCAAGACACATTGTGATGAACCTGTCCAAAGTCAAGACCAAAGAAAAGATTCTTCAAGCTGCCAAGAGTAAGCGCCAGTTGACCTACAGAGGGAAATCCATCAGGGTGACTGCAGACATTTCTAATGAAACTTTCTAAGCAAGAAGACAATGGTCATCTACCTTTAATATACTTAAACATAACAATTTCCAGCCCAGAATTCTATATCCTGCTAAGCTAAGCTTTAAAATTGATGGAGAAATAAAATCATTTACGGATATACATACTTTGAGGAAATTCGCCACAACAAGACCAGCTCTACAGGAAATACTTCAACCTGTTCTACACATTGACCATCACAATGGATCAGCAGCAAAGTAAGAACTCAGAAAAAGACAAAACCTAACTTCTACACTTAGGCAAAAAATAAAACTAAGCAATTGACTCTCACAAAATAAGATGAATAGAATACTTCCACACTTATCAATTATCTCAATAAATGTTAATGGCTTGAATTCCCCACTGAAGAGACATAGATTGCCTGACTGGATTAAAAAACATAAGCCATCTATTTGCTGTCTGCAGGAAACACACCTGGCTTCAAATTAAAACTCCAAGTCAAGGGTTGGAAGACAATCTTTCAGTCAAATCAAATTCAGAAGAAAAGAGGAGTTACAATCTTATTTTCAGATACATGTGGAATTAAAGCAACTAAAGTCAAAAAAGACAAAGATGGTCACTTTATATTGGTCAAAGGAAAAATACAACAAGAAGACGTTTCAATTCTAAATATTTATGCATCCAATTTAAATGCTCCCAGATTCTTGAAACAGACCTTACTCAGTCTGAGCAATATGATATCCGATAATACCGTAATTACAGGGGACTTTAACACTCCTCTTAGAGAGCTAGACAGATCCTCTAAACATAAATTAAACTAAGATATAAGAGATTTAAATGAGACCCTAGAACAACTGTGCTTGATAGACGCATATAGAACTCCATCCCAAAGATAAAGAATATACATTCTCCTCATAACCCCATGGAACATTCTCCAAAACTGATCATATCCTAGGCCACAAAACCTCAACAGAAGAAAAAAAAAATTGAAAAACGTTCAACCCCACACAAAGGCATGGAAATTAAACAACCTTCTGTTGAATGACAGATGGGTGCAGGAAGAAGTAAAACAGGAAATGACTAACTTCCGTAAGCATAACAACAATGAAGACACAAGCTACCAAAACCTGTGGGATACTGCAAAAGCAGTTTTGAGAGGAAAATTTATTGCTTTAGATGCCTACATTTGAAAAACAGAAAGAGCACGTATCAACAAACTCACAAGTCACAAGTCACAAACTCACAAGTCATCTTATTGAAATGGAAAAAGAACACTCTAAGCCTAAACCCAGTAGAAGAAAAGAAATATCCAAAATCAAATCAGAGATCAATGAAATTGAAAATAAAAGAGTCATTCAGAAAACTAATGAAACAAAGGAGTTGGGTTTTTGAAAAAAAATAAAATAGATAAACCTTTGGCCAGACTAACTAGAAACAGAAAACTAAAATCTCTAGTAACCTCAATCAGAAATGATAAAGGGGAAATAACAACTGATCCCACAGAGATACAAGAGATCATCTCCGAATACTACCAGAAACTCTATGCCCAGAAATTTGACAATGTGAAGGAAATGGGTCAATATTTGGAATTGCATCCTCTTCCTAGATTTAGCCAGGAAGAAAGAGAGCTCCTGAACAGATCAATTTCAAGCACTGAGATCAAAGAAACAATAAAAAGTCTCCCAACAAAAAAATGCCCAGGTCTGGATGGCTTCACACCAGAATTCTATCAAACCTTCAAGGAAAAGCTTATTCCCGTACTGCAGAAATCATTCCAAAATATTGAGGAGAAGAAATCTTCCCCAACACATTCTACGAAGCAAACATCACCCTGATACCAAAACCAGGAAAAGACCCAAACAAAAAGTAGAATTTCAGACCAATTTCACTCATGAATATAGTTGCAAAAATTCTCAACAAAATCTAGCCAATAGATTACAGGTTATCATCAAAAAAGTCATACACATGATCAAGTAGGTTTTATCCCAGGGATGCAAGGCTGGTTTAACACACACAAGCCCAAAACATTGTCTACTATATTAACAGAAGGAAAAATAAAGACCATGTGATCCTCTCAATAGATGCAGAAAAAGCCTTTGATAAAATCCAGCATCCTTTTCTAATTAGGACACTGAAGAGAATAAGCATAGGTGGGACATTTCTGAAACTGACTGAAGCTATCTATGACAAACCCACAGCTAATATTTTACTGAATGGAGTAAAACTAAAAGCTTTTCCTCTTAGAACTGGAACCAGACAAGCTTGTCCTCTGTCATTTTTACTATTCAACATAGTGCTGGAAGTTCAAAACAATTAGGCAAGATAAGAAAATAAAGGGAATCCAAATGGGAGCAGAGGCGGCCAAACTCTCCCTCTTTGCTGACATGATCTTAGACTTAGAGAATCCCAAAGACTCAACCACAAGACTCCTGGAAGTCATCAAAAAATATAGTAATGTCTTTGGATATAAAATCAACAAGCCTTTGTATACACCGATAACAGTCAAGATGAGAAGCTAATTAAGGACACAACTCCACCATAGTCTCAAAGAAAAAGAAATACCTAGGAATATACTTAACAAAGGAGGTGAAGGACCTCCTTAAAGAAAATTATGAAATCCTCAGAAAGGAAACAGCAGAGGATATTAACAAATGGAAGGACATACCACACTCATGGCTGGGAAGAATCAACATTGTTAAAATGTCTATACTTCCCAAAGCAATCTACCTATTCAATGCCATTGCTATTAAAATAACAACATCGTACTTTCAAGATTTAGAAAAAATGATTCTGCGTTTTATATGGAACCAAAAAAAAAAAAAA
>CAUYPK010020092.1:0-10725 GCA_963574355.1 Loris lydekkerianus
TGGAATATTATGCAGCCTTAAAGAAAGATGGAGACTTTACCTCTTTCATGTTTACATGGATGGAGCTGGAACATATTCTTCTTAGTAAAGTATCTCAAGAATGGAAGAAAAAGTATCCAATGTACTCAGCTCTACTATGAAACTAATCTATGGCTTTCATATGAAAGCTATAACCCAGTTATAACCTAAGAATATGGGAAAGGGGGAGAGGGAGGGGAGGGAGGGGGGAGGATGGGCAGAGGGAGGGTAATTGGTGGGATTACACCTGCGGTGCATCTCACAAGGGTACATGTGAAACTTAGTAAATGTAGAATATAAATGTCTTAATAACTAAGAAAATGCCAGGAAGGCTATGTTAACCAATGTGATGAAAGTATGTCAAATGGTACGTAAAACCAGTGTATGGTGCCCCATGATTGCATTAATGTACACAGCTATGATTTAATAAAATAAATAAATAAATAAAAATTTTTAAAAAAAGAAAGAAAAAAAAATGCAATGGATTGAATGTTTATGTCCCCACCCCACAAATTCATGTGTTGAAATACTAACCCCCAAAGTGATGATATTAGGAGGTGGGGTCTTTGGGATGCAATTAAGTCATGAGGGTGGAGCCCTCATGGATGGATCAGTAGTGCCCTCATAGAGGTAGCCTGAGAGCGTCCCCTCCCTCCCTCTACCATGTGAGACTAGAGTGAGAAGCAGCCTATCTGTGAGGAAGCGAGTCCTCCCCAGATGTGGCATCTGCCTAGATGCTGGACTTTCTCACCTCCAGAGTTGTGGTCAATTTCTGTTGTTTGTAAGCTGGTAAGCAGAACAGACTAAGACCCAAGACCTGGGTCCTAGTCAGAGGTCACAAATGCAAACTTAGTGAGACCAAAAGAGGATTTCTAATTTTCTGCAAAACCCTATCAGCAGAGCCCCATCAAACATTTCTCCTACTGATAAATGGCACCCACATCCATCCTGTTGCTCAGACCAAAACCTAGGAGTAATATTTGATTCATCTATAAATCTCCCATCTCACTTTCAAACCACTAACAAGTTCTACAAGCTCTGATTCCAAAATGTTTCCAACCTCTGACCATCAATTTCATAGCCATCACCCTAATTCGAGCCACTATCATCTTAACTTTGCAACCAGTCTCCCTGTCCTAACACACACACACACACACACACACACACACACACACACACACACACACAGTGTACCTTTTCAGTTCATCACTTTGATCTTTCTGATCTCACTTTTATGCCTTTCCACTTTACTTAGAATAAAATCTAAACTTCTAATCATGGTCTACCAACCTCACCCCATCTGGCCCTGCTAGTTTCCTCTCCTACGAATCCTCTCCTTGTTATCTCCTTCCAAAATATTCAGGTTCGTTCTCACTTCAGAACTTGCTATTCTCCAAATATTTACACGCATAGCTCAAATCATACCACTGCAGTGAAGCCTTTACCCATCCTAGGTGTGATGACTAATTTTATGTGTCAACTTGACTAGGCTATAAGGCACTCAGGTATTTGGTCAAACATTATTCTTGGTATGTCTAGAAGGGTGTTTTTGGATAAGATTAAAATCTGAACCGGTAGTCTGAATAAAGCAGGTTGTCCTCCCTGATGTGGGTGGCTTTCATTCTAATTGGTTGAAGGCCTGCAAAGAATAAAAAGGTTGACTATCCCCCAAGAAAAATAATTTTCTCCTGCCTGAGAAAATTCTTTGAGCTGGGACATCAGTCTTTCCCTGCCTTCAGACACCAACGGAAACATCTGTTCTTCTTCGGTCTCCAGCCTGCCTGGTTAATTTAGCCTGGAACTTAAACCATCTGCTCTGCTGGTTCTCACGTCTTCAGACACAGATTAGAACTACACAATCAGCCTCAAATCTGCTGGCTTTGTAGGACTTCTCAACCTTCATAATTGCATAAGCCAATTCCTTATGATAAATCTATAGATAGATAGATAGATAGATAGAAAGAAGATAGACAACTGGTTCTGTTGGTTCTGTTTCCCTGGAGAATCCTAATTAATATGCCATGTAAAGCTGTAACCCTCCACCCCACTTCACTAAATTCTTCTTTATCTGTTTGTTGACCTATTTCTATTTTCCTCAACCAGAATGAAAGCTCCTTATTCATCGCTGTATCTCTAGATTCGTGCTTGGCACATATCAGGTACTCAGTAAATACTGACTCTTTTGCCTCATTAGTCACATGACCTTCTACAATTCCTTTCACCTCTGAGCTGATTTCTTCATCATTACAATAGGCGTGACAACATATCTATCAGCACCACAGCTGTTTGGGAGGACCATCAGGTACATACTGTGAGAGTGTGGCTTGCAGACGTAAGTTTTCCCTGTACTGAGATGTGAGCCCTAGGCAGGATGAAGCTATGTCTCATTCATCTTTGTATCCCCTTCCTCTCCTTTGCCCCCCTCCACACACACATACTTTCCCCTTTGCCCTCTATAGCACTTTGCATTGAGATGCTCAGCAGATGCTGATTTTCAACAAGATAAATCATTCTATGGCTATCTCAACTTTTAGTCAATTATGTTAGCTATAACAACACAAAAAATGCTACTTATTGCTGAGTATCTTAATACCTAGAAAACCTTGTTTAGGCCAGTGCAGTGGCTCATGCCTGTAATTCTAGCACTCTGGGAGGCCAAAGCTGGTGGATTGCTTGAGCTCAAGATCAGCCTGAGCGAGAGGAGACCAGTCTCTACTAAAAATAGAAAAACTCAGCATACTGTGGTGGGTGTAGTTCCAGCTACTTGAGACGCTAAGGTAGGAGGATTGCTTAAGCCCAGGAGTTTGAGGTTGCAGTGAGCTAAGATGACACCACTGCATTCTAGCCTCGGCAACAGAGTAACCCTGTCTCAACCAAAAAAAAAAGAGAGAGAAAGAACTAAAACTATGAACTCTTAGAAGAAAACAAAAATGTAGATGTTTGTGACTATGGGCTAGGCAATGGATTTTTAGATAAGATATCCAAAACATGTAACCGAGAAAAAATAAAGAAACTGTGCCTCATCAAAATTTAAAACTTTTGTGTACCAAAGGATACTATCAAGAAAGCAAGAAGATAATCCACAGAGTAGGAAAAAATGAATTTTTTTCATATATCTGATAAGAGATTTTTATCCAGAATATAAAAAGAACTTTTATAACTTAGTAATAAAAGGAAAGAACACAATTTTTAATTGCATAAAAAATTAAAATAAACATTTCTTTTTTTTTTTGCAGTTTTTGTCCAGGGTTGGGTTTGAACCCACCACCTCTGGCATATGGGGCTGGTGCTCTACTCCTTTGAGCCACAGGCGTCACCCTAAAATAAACATTTCTCCCAAGAAGATAAAAATATGAATGGCCAAACATCACTAGTCACCAGGAAAATGAAAAAAATATAATGAGATACCCTTTGCACCCATTATGATGAATATTTTGAATAGAAAAAGAAAAATGAGATCAGAAAATATGTGAAGATATTGGAAATTCATACAGTGCTGATGGAAATGTAAAATGAACAGTTTGTCTGTTTCTCAGAGAGTTAAACTTTGAGTTACCATATACCAGTAATTCCACTTCTAGGTATAGCCTCAATTGTTGAAAACACCTGCCTACCCAAACTCATCCATGAATGTTCATAGCAGCATTATCCATAATAGTCAAAAGGTGGAAACTTAAATGTCTGGCTGAAGAATGGATAAGCAAAATGTGGCACATCTGCGTGGTGGAATACATGGATGAACCTCAAAAATGTTATGCTAAATGAGAGAGGGCAGAAGTGAAGGATCACAGATTGTAGGCTCCATTTACATAAAATATTCATGATAGGCAAATCTGTAGAAATAGAAAATAGATTAGTAGTCTTCGGGGGCTATCGAAAGGGAGGAATAAATCTGGGATTTCTGCCAGGCACGAGGGCTCACGCCCGTCATCTTAGCACTCTGGGAGGCCGAGGCAGGTAGATTGCTTGAGCTCATGAGTTCGAAACCAGCCTTAGCAAGAGTGAGACTGATACTATCTTTAGTAGTTTATTCTACTAAAAATAGAAAAACTGAGGCAAGAGGATTGCTTAAGCCCAAGAGTTGGAGGTTGCTGTGAACTATGGCGCCCGGGCACTCAACCCAGGGCAACAGCTTGAGACTCTGTCTCCAAAAAAAAAAAAAAAAAGAATATGGGATTTCTTTTGGTGGTTATAAAAATGTTCTGGAGTTAGATAGTGGTGGTGGTTGTAAAACCATGAATATGCTAAAATCTATAGCATTGCACATTTTAAAAAGTGAATTTTATGGTTCATGGATTCTCACTTAATAAAACAGTTATTTAAAAAGTACTCATTGTGGTATTATTTATGCTAATAAAAAGGAAATAGTCAAAATGTTCTTTTATAAGAATATGAATTAATGAATAATGAATGTATTTGATAGAATTATATAGCCATTCAATTACATCTACAAAATTTTGTCCTACTCTGGAGAACGAATATTAAGTAATATTAAGATACAGTCTCAACTATGTTTTCTTAAAAATCATATCATTCTTTTTTTAGTCTGGAAGAAAACACACTAAACTTTTAACTAACGTTGGCTACTGGTAGCTATGAAGAATTTCTTCTTCTTTTTCCTACTTTTCTATATTGCCTGAACTTTCTTTTTATTTTATTTTATTTTTTTATTTTTTTTTAATTGTTAAATCATAGCTGTGTACATTAGTGCAATTGCCTGTACCCGTTCTAAGATGCACCATAGCTGAACTTTCTTCAAATAGTTTATATTATTTTATTTTATGATTTTTACAATTTTATAACTGCTATAGATAGTGTCAGCATTTCAGCTTCTGACTTTATGGAGTCCATTCACCTTCCTCAGTTTGGTGCTGGATGGTGTCCTGGTGCAGCCATCTGCAGGGTGCTGTCCTGAGGGGACCAGGTCAGCAGGTCACATGCAGCTCCAACATGAAGGAGTCCAGACCTGACTGGCCCAGGCCTGGCAACCCCTTTACAAGCAGGGAACCTCTTCTTTTCCTATTTTAAATTGTGTTGGATTTTTAAGGACTCATTGTCATTTTAAAAGTGGCACTAAGAAGGCACTCCCCCAGCCTGTGTCTTTCCTTGGTCCACCCTCGCTGGCTATTTATTTCCTTTTGTGTCTCCCAGTGGCTGCCCTTCAGGCAGTGACACCGAAGTTGTTGTTACAGGTGTTGACTCGCTCTGTTCTCATTTGGTCTGGAAAGAATTCTGGTCTGATCAAATGCCCCTGAGGAAACTCAAGCTGAATTGTCTTCATTATCTATCATTTTATGTTAACATCCCAGCAGTCCCGGGCTGTCAGGGTCTCTCCACCAGCAAGCAGTTCAGCCATTCATCAATTTAAAGCCTGGCCATAAAGCTCTGGAAAGTGTCCAACTCCACAGAAGAAATCAGTTCTTTTCTTCTAATTTTTCTCTGAAGACAGGGAAGAATCTGTTCCGGACACAAGGGATGGTGGCTTTAGAATCAGTCGGGAACCTGCTTTTAGACAGTAACACTCAACATTTCAGCCACAGACCAGGGTATTATCCTGTGTGATACTGGTGTTACTCAGAAACCAGGGGGTGATCTTTTGGATTTAGTAGTAATTGCACATGTTTAATTAATCATGTTTCTCATTTAGTAATAACACATTACATGACAGAGGACTTTTCTTATATCAACTCATGTAACTCTTAATTAACTTATATAATTTTCTCAACCACCCATAATATTATGGTCTATTTTATAGATGAGGAAATTGAGGCACCAAGAGGTAAAGGCAACTCACGGAAGTTCACACAGCTAGTATTGATGGAGGCAGATTTGAACTCCAGCAGTGTACCTGCGCAGTCTGGGCCTTTAATCACTGAGACCCTCAATCTTCCCCTTACCACCACAGTGAATGACCATCAGGTGGGGAGGGGTGGGGGGAATTAGCCAGTTTTAAAGATTGAATGAGCATTAAATCTATGTTAAGTGATTTTCCTGATGTTGGGATGATTTGGCTCCGAGTTGGTCTCATCCACTCAGGGGGCCTCACTGGAATACTTTGTGGGGAAGCAGAAAGTGAGAAGAGGAAAGTCCCACCATCCCTTCCCTCTCAGCCTAGGCCTACTCACACAGGTCAGACAAGGCCACAGAGCAGGGAGGCCCCCCTAGTACCACCAGCGGCAAAGCCATTATTTTATGGAATACCCTAGCTGCCTATAAAATGCAGAGGACAGGCTCAGCGCCTGTGGCTCAAGCGGCTAAGGTGCCAGCCACATACACCTGAGCTGGCGGGTTTGAATCCAGCCTGGACTCGCCAAACAACAATGATGGCTACAACCAAAAAATAGCCAGGTGTTGTGGTGTAGCCTGTAGTCCCAGCTACTTGGGAGGCGGAGGCAGGAAAATCGCTTGAGCCCAGGAGTTGGAGGTTGCTGTGAGCTAAGATGCCACAGCACTCTACCCAGGGCAACAACTTGAGGCTCTGTCTCAAAAAAAAAAAAAAAAAAAAAAAAATGCAGAGTCACAACCCCCATGGCAGCATAAATGAAAAGCACCCAGAAGCCCAATTCCGTCTGCAGACCAGACAGTGAATGGTACCCCCTGGAGGAGTGAGATGGGGATTCATACTTCTTGGTGTCCTGAGTGAAGTGCTCTGAGATTCTGCAGAGGTAGCTGGAGATCATTGCCTGGTGCACAGCTCCAGAACTCTGTCTCCCCCGTCTTGGGTATGGTCTGTACATGGAGGTGAGCTAGCAGAAAATTTCAACGGCATCTGCTATTTCAAATTTCTGGATCTCTTCTGAATATTTTTCCTTGCATCGCTGTTTTTTTCAAATAAATAAAAAGCTAAGGCCTGGTTTCTCATGTTTCTCAACGATCTGCAGCTCAGCTTTGCTTGGTGCTTTCTGGCCCTACCTTCTCTGCATGGGAACAGGCCAGGAAGACCATGTGGGGCTTTACTGCCTGTGGTTTGTATGACAGTGACTACAGTAATGTGTGCTCTTTCACATTCTGCTTTCCCCCACTGCTTGCTTACCCTGAGGAGGAAATCATTGTGCGAGGGCATTATTGCCACGGGATCTTCAGACACTTTGAGATTTCCCTGTTTATTTATTTGTTATATCCTGTTTATTATGTTCACTATTTATTCCCTTTATACCTCTGCCTGGAGTATTCCACAGTTAGTTGATCCACAAGTAAAAGTGGCAGCATATATAACTCAGGAAGCCGGGTCCCATTGTGTAAACATTATACCATTTGCGAAAAGTGTTTAGATGGGTCTCAAAGTGCCTGTGCAGGCCCTCACTGCCAGGGCTGACTTCATGAGCAGGTTACCCGTGCAGTCATGCAGGCCTGCATTTAGAAGAGCCTTAGATTTGGCTTAATACTCTGATGCTATTTGAAATTCTTGATCACTTTTGAATGAGGAGCCCCACATTTTCATTCTATCATATGCCCTGCAAATCAGGTAGAGCTAGTCCTAGGCACTGCCTCCTGTCGCCACCCTCCACTCCCTCTCCCCACTCCTCCCACACCACATTTCTGGGAGCAGAGAGGTTTGCTCCCAAGAGAACTTTGAGGTTTTGTTCTTGAAGTTTTTACATAGTTTTTTTCAAGTGAGGAATCTTAGACAAGTGACATCTCTCAAAGTACATAGGTCTTTACCCCATGACAGATCTGTGGTGGCTCACACTTGTAAATCATAGCACTCTGGAAGCCTGAGGCAGGAGGATTACTTGAATTCAGGAACTCAAGACCAACCTGAGCAAGAGTGAGACATTCTACTAAAAATCAGAAAAAATTAGCTGGGTGTTGTGGTGAGTGCCTGTAGTCCCAGCTACTCAGAAGGCTACGGCAGGACGATCACTTGAACCCAGGAATTTGAGGTTGCTGTGAGCTAGGCTGATGCCACAGCCACTCAGGCCAGGTAACAGAGTGAGACTCTGTCTCAAAAAAAAAAAAAAAGAAAAAAAAAAGGTCATTACCTCAGTTCTGCAGATTAAGGGAAGAGAGATTTGCTGCTATAGCCACAGCCCCAGGCTAGTCAGAAACAGCTCCAACTCAAAACTTTGTGAAGATGATTTTTTTTTCTTTTTTAGAAAGTGAGGGGTAGATGGTGAAGGGGAGTAGATAGTTTATGAAGTGTTCAAACTAAACAGTACCTAACAGATCCCCTTTATAGGAAGCATTATTGTGGTCTTCTAGCTTCAAAACAAAGGTGAGTAGCTGTCATTTTCTAGAAGGCTAAGGGCTCCAGGCAGATGGGCCATTTTACCCAAAAAAATCTAGTGTGGAAACTACTGCCTGATGAGAAAGAATCATTGAAAGCATCATTCTTAAGTCAATAAGGAGACCTTGAGACAAGAAATCTGGATGACAGTGGCTGCCTTGGCAGGTGAACCCCCTAAAAGATAAAAGGGGAATTTGCAGTTGGCGCACTATTTTGAGATTCTGGGAGGTCAATCAGGGTGAGAACACAGCGTTTCAAAGTGTGCTGATGATATAAGCCCGGAGAGTCCCTAAGTCAAGGACTCCCCAAGATAGGACTGTTCTCTCTGGCAAACACAGTGGTGACATTTTAGGTAAATGATTTCATCTCTCTGGGCCTGGTTCCTCATTTCTAAATGGTAATAATATTAGTACCAACCACATGGGGTTGTTGAGAAGAATGAATTAGTTTAATTAAAAGCAATTAAACAGTATCTGGCATATTGTAAGCACTCTAGAAGTGATGTTACTTTTACTATTACTACGAAGGAAAGACTTCCTAACTAACTAGTGGGTACAGGTAAAGACTCTGAGTTTTCTAGAAGCTATCTCGAGCCACCTGTGAGTCTTACCCATCAGATAGATCCAAGGTGTTTCTATTGTCAGATACCATCTTCAAGATGGTATCCTAGATATTGAAATAAAGAGAGATTAATAATTGGGGGATGTGGGTGGTGCCTGTGGCTCAAAGGAGTAGGGCGCCAGCCCCATATGGTGGAGGTGGTGGGTTCAAAACCAGCCCCGACCAAAAACTGAAAAAAAAAAAAAATAATAATAATAATAATAATTGGGGGATGCTTGAGGGAGGGCAAGGACATCACCCATGAGGTGTTCTAGCTAAAAATATTTAATAATGAGAAGAAGAAGAAGCCTGGAAAGGATTTCCAGTTTCCAATCCAGCATATATGAATCTTGCAAGTCGCTATTCCAAGTAAAAAGCCAACAACAAGTAAAAAGCTAACCAAACTTAAAAAGCAACAACTCTTCTTAGATCTATCAGAGAAGAGAAGTCACAAGGCAAACTACTTTACCCTGAACTGGAGAGACAGGCGGATGAGAATCAAAACATACCAGAGAAAAATGCTCCATAGCAACCAGAGCTAGGGAAGGAAAACCTGAACTTGACTAGTTCAGGTTCATTGGAGACTCAGTGTAAACAACCCTATGAGTGGAAAAACTCCAAGAAGACCCAGTCCAAGGGAGTCCCACTCCTCTGTCAGTTTTACCTCCAAGAGCTTAACCTGGTTTTCACAGTGAATATTGGAGAAAACATTTCTATTTCTAGAAGAGGGAGGAAAAAGGAACCATTTGGAATATACCAGAACATTCTGTTCTTCTTAATACATTCTGCTCTCAAAATTAACTGTTTTACCAGGGCCTAAACTGTTGGTGGTTTTAGCAGAGCCTAACTGACATGGAGGAGAGGAAATACCCAACTCCAGCCCACTGTAACCTTCCTGTCCCAACTAAAAAGGAGGAGGAAGGACCAAGAAACACATGTGAAGTTCACAATCTAGAGGAACAGGATGGATAAGAGACTGAGACAGAATCACAGGACAGTAGAATGCATCCCCGCCCCCATACCTTACCATCACGTCACTAAACACCTATTTACAGCAATTAGTTTTACCCAAGATACCAGACCCACCTATAAAGAAAAGGTTACAAGGCTTACTAAAAGGCAAAAACACAGTCTGAAGACAGAGCAAGCATCAGAACCAGGCTCAGACATGACAAGGATGTTGAACTTATTAGACCAAGAATATAAAAAACAACTATATTAACATACTAGAGTCTCTAATGGATAAAGTAGACAGCATGCAAGAACATATGGGCAATGTAAATAGAGAGGTAGAAATTCTAAGCAAGAACCAGAAAGAAATGCTAGAGACCAAAACCACCAAAACAGAAAAGAAGATTGCCTTTGATGAGCTTTTTAGTAGACAGGGCATAGCTCAAAGAAGAAAAGTTAGAGAGTATCTCAATAGAAACCTTTCGAACTGAAAAGAAAACAGAAAAAAAAAAAGACTGAAAGAAAAAGACAAATACGAAAGTATAAACATTGTAATGGCACTACAAGAAGGAGAAGAAAGAAAGCAGAAAATAAAAAGAAAACATGAGATATTTGAAACAAGAATGAGAATTTCCCCAAATTAGTGTCAGATACCAAACTATTAGATCCCAGAAGCTCAGAGACCAAGAAAGGTAAATGCCAAAGAACCTAGGAATATCATATTCAAACTATATTAAAAAAAAAAAAATCAAAGAAAAAGAAAAAACCCTGAAAAGAGCCAGAGAGGGAAAAAAAATCTTAACTATAGAAGAGAAAAGATAAGAATTATATCTAACTTCAGAAACCATGCAAGTAAGAAAAGAACAAAGGGAAATATTTAAAGTGCTGGGAGAAAACAACCACCCATCTAAAATTTTGTACTCTGAAAA
>CAUYPK010020094.1:0-23319 GCA_963574355.1 Loris lydekkerianus
TTTTTTTACTGCACTTGTCATTGTTGTTTAGCTGGCCCCAGTCCAGGTTTGAAGCTGCCAGCCTAGGTGTGTGTGGCCAGCGCCCTACCCACTGAGCTATGGGCACTGCTGTAC
Source organism: Loris lydekkerianus (assembly GCA_963574355.1). Classification (NCBI taxonomy): domain Eukaryota; kingdom Metazoa; phylum Chordata; class Mammalia; order Primates; family Lorisidae; genus Loris; species Loris lydekkerianus. Next base: position 115 of record CAUYPK010020094.1, read on the forward strand.
AACCCCATGTTTTCTAAAAGGCCTAGAGAACATGTATTGGGTGCCTCTCCTCTTTCCCTTTGTGTTCATTATTTTGGTGAATTACTGGAAGATGTCATCTCTGGCTGAGAGGCTCAGGGTTTATTTTGTTGGTTTTATTTTCCTGGGGGTAGAGGCCCATGTGTGAAAATGGGAATAACCCTCACCCTCTCTACCTCATAGGGTTGTGATCATATCAAAATAGAAAACACAAAGTTCTTTGTGAACTGTAAAAGGACTGTTCTTAGCACAGCTACAGTTTTCAGATATCTCCAGAATTATACTACTAACTGAAATTGATCCTACAGACATCTCAAGCTTGACAAATCCAAATAACAGTAACTCATTACTTTTTTCTCCAAATATGTTCCCTTCCTGGCATTACCACTGTTTGGGAGAACATTTAAGAAGTATGTGTAGGCTCGGCGCCTGTAGCTCAGTGGTTAGGGTGCTGGCCACATGCATGGTGGCTGGTGGGTTCAAACCTGCCTGGTCTTGCTAAACAATGACAACTGCAACAAAAATAGCTGGGCGTTGTGGCAGGCGCTTGTAGTCCCAGCTACTACGGAGGCTGAGGCAAGAGAATCGCTTAAGCCCAAGAGTTTGAGGTTGGTGTGAGCTATAACACCACGGCATTCTACTGAGGGCCACACACATAGTGAGACAAAAGTACATGTAGCTGGGCACAGTGGCTCACACCTGTAATCCTAGCACTCTGGGAGGCTGAGGCAAGAAGATAACTTGAGCTCAGGAGTTTGAGACTAGCCCAAGCAAGAGCGAGCCCCCATCTCTACTAAAAATAGAAAAGTTAGCCAGGCCTTGTGAGTGTTGAGTGCCTGTAGTCCTAGCTACTCAGGAGGCTGAGGCAGGAGGATCACTTGAGCCCAAGACATTGAGGTGGCTGTGAAGTAGACTCACCCCAAGGCACTCTAGCTTGGGGCAACAGAGTGAGACTGCCCCAAAATAAATAATAAAAAAATCATAATTAGGTGCATTGCCTTCCAACAATTATCCACAAACCAAGGACAATTATTATGATTTTGCAAGTTTTGTAATTTACCCATGTATAGTAATTGTATCACCTTCTGCTTCTCCACAGTAACTAGCAGTGAAAGAAACCATGTATAGAGCCAGGATGCTCTCAGAAGGGAGTCTGTTTTTATTTGTTCCATTTGGTAGATCCCAAGGTCTTGTTTTCCTTTCTTTAGTAGCCACCATCACCCACTTCATTCCTTTGAGGTTCTCTTCTTCCCTAAAAGGAAACATGGGCTCCCCAACAATCAGCCTTTCTAGTATCCCTTAAAACAAGAAAACACTGGGTGGTGCCTGTGGCTCAGTGGGTAGGGCGCCAGCCCCATATACCGAGGGTGGTGGGTTCAAACCCGACCCCGGTCAAACTGCAGCAAAAAAATAGCCAGGCATTGTGGCAGGTGCCTGTAGTCCCTGCTACTTGGAAGGCTGAGGCAAGAGAATTGCCTAAGCCCGGGAGTTGGAGGTTGCTGTGAGCTGAGATGCCACAGCACTCTACCGAGGGCGATAAAGTGAGACTCTACAAAAACAAAAAAACAAGAACACACCCATTCTTTCAATGTGGAGGATTTTTAAGGTTCATTACTATAGGGAAATAGATAGGAGATAAACTAAAATACCAAAAAATAAAGAAGTCACAAAACTGTTGAAGTTTTCGTTTTAGCTCTCCTCTAGTTCCTCACTCTGAGGTAGTAACTTAAAGTCCCTTTAATTCTTGTTTTCAGCTTTTATTCCTGAAGATTGTTCTACTCAATTGTTAAACTCCTCCAACCCTGCTATTTCCCCTAGGTTTGGGGCTCCCTGTGGGCAAGTGACTGAGTTCTTTGGATTCTCAATGCTCAGCACAAAGCCTGGCATGTAGGACTAATGTGGATGGAGTATATGCTATGTTCCAAGTACTATATGAAGCCTTTACATGAATTTTCTCATTTATTTCTCAGATGATCCTGTGATCTATTTAATAGTTACAACCATGTCCCCATTTTAGAGAAGATGAAACTGAGGCACAGAGAGATGAAGCAAGCTGCCCAAGTACACACAGATGGTAAGTGGCAGAACTAGGATTCAGTCCCGGGCAGTCTGACTCCAGAGCCCATATTCTTACCCACTATGGTGGACACTTAAATACATTTGTTGAATGTATTAAATAAATTTTTGTTGTCCCCCTACTCCATGACACTCTTTTCCTTGTCTCTCTAAAATGTCCCATATTCACCTTGGTCCTTTCCTTTCCCTAGTCTAAACTCTCTTCAAAATTTATATTACTTGCATTTTATAATAGCCTGATAACTGTTCTTCATTGGACTTCCAGTCTCATTGCCTTTTGAGAATTTGATCGAGGAAAGCTACAGATTATCTACCCAGATTAACATCCCCGTTCACAAAAATTTTTGTACAATGCTGGGTTTTGTGGGTGGGTGCAGGGGTAGGAGCACAGATAATCTAAAAACCCATCCAAGAATCATCAGCTTCCCTTCCTTATTGCTTGAGAGAGTGGTGGTGATGGAAGTGTGAAAGTTAACTTTCTTTTGCAAGATTTACCAAGCCAGGTCTACCTTTCTGGAGAAATCTCTAGACACACGCTCTAAATTTAACAAACAGGTCTTAAACAGGGCAAACTCGCCCATCTCTCTACGAATTTGCTTTTTAAATTCTGCAATACTCCACCCCTAGCAGATCCACTTTTCATCAAAGTCCAACTCGAACATTACCACTTAGAAGCCTCGACACTCCACCTCCTCCACCTTCAGAAAAATGGAATGATTCTGTGTATTTTTAATATTTTATACCTATCATGGCATTTATTTATTTATTTATTTTGCAGTTTTTGGCCAGGGCTGGGTTCGAACCCACCACCTCTGACATATGGAGCCGGTGCCTTACTCCTTTGAGCCACAGGCGCCGCCCTCATGGCATTTAATAGTTGCTAAGAAGCCTGTCTCCCTCCAGAACTGGGATGGCATATATATACACTCGTATTCACCATTGCATACTCACACGGTTTACTAAATTAGTTTCTGGGGAGCTCGGCTCACGTTTTGAACCAGCAAGTTCATGATAGGTTTTTTGGGTTTTTTTTTTCTGAGACGGAGTCTCACTCTGTCGCCTTTGGAGTGCTGTACCGTCATCGCTCACAGCAACCTCCAATTCCTGGGCTCAAGCGATTCTCTTGCCTCAGCATCTCGAGTAGCTGGGACTACAGGTGCCCACCACAACGCCTGGCTATTTTTAAGTATCGAGGTATCGCTCTGGATCAGGCTGGTCTCGAACCTGTGAACTCAATCCACTAGCCTCGGCCTTCCAAGTGCTGGGATTACAGGCGTTGAGCCACCGCGCCCGGCTCAAGACAGATTTCGAAAAGGCTAATACACTTAAGCAGAAAGCTGAGAGATCACAGTCATACGCGGCAGAGTGGAAGGAAGAAACCAACTCGAGAAATTGAGTTTATGCCGTCTTTGGGACGGCGGACGAAAGACTCCACAGCACGGACAGATGACGAAAGCGCCCGCAATCAAATGTGAGTCTCAGGGTCACCGGGAAGGAATGTGGGCTGCACTCTGGGATCCGCGCGACTGACGGCCGCACTGCACGCTGGGAGTTGTAGTCCCACCCCTTGACAGTTACGTTCGGCTACGCTCAACCACGTCCTCCAATGGATGAGGTCCAGTCTTTGGTAGTCTAGCACAGAACTGAGAGGTTCTCTAGGGCAAGTCTACCTACCAGCACTTTTCGGAGCAAACCCGATGTGGGCAATGGCTGCCAGGAAGGCGTGATACGTGCAGCTGCGCGTGCGCAACGCTTGCGTCTCGGCGCGCGCGCTCCTCGGCTCGCGAGGCCATCTGGAGCAAGGCAGCGCAGGCGCAGTGTCCCCGGGCCAAGATGGCGGCGCAGTGCTCTACACGCTGGTTGCTGGTGGCAGTGGGGACCCCCTGGCTGCCGGCTGCAGCAGGGAGAGGTGCCCGGCTGCCCAGGGATGGCGTGGTGGGGGCGTCCCTGGTCCGTAAGCTGAGCGTCACTGCCTTCGCGCCTTCCCTGGGTGCTCGTGGACCTCGGGCGCTGCTGACATTGAGACCCAGCGTCAGCCTCGCAGGTGAGGGCAGTCTTCAGGGCATAGAAAAATGTGACTCATCGATCTGGCTATCGCTACGGGGTGGCGGATGGAGAGTGTCTTCCTACCCAGATGCAGAACTGCTCGAGAGACAGGCAAGCAGGAGACAGGGAGGGCCAAGTGGCTACTCAGAAGCCGTCAAGTGAGGGAGGGCTGCATGGAGCTCCCGGCTGTGGTGGTGAAACGCTCCATAGGCCATGAACCTTCACCTCTCTTACCATTTTTGGAGGCTGCTTCTCTTTTGCCCTGCTTCTTTTCCATTTCACTACCTTGCAGGCTGTAGTTTAAGAGAAGTAACTGCTTTCGGTGAGTCCTAGGCATTTTGTGCCTTGTCTCACTTGATGGTAACAAAAACCCTGCGAGATGCCAGTCAGTCCTATTTTGAGATAGTGAATGGGGGTGGGAAATTGAGGATGACAGAGAAATTGACCATCCCAAGGTCATAAAGTTAGGTAAGTTGTCTCACACTGGTGCTATCATTCCACCCATGGCGCAAATTGAAGGGCACAGTCTGTTTTAGAAGTCCTTAAATTGGTGATTGTAATAATAGCACAGTCTAACATTTATCGTGCACTTACTATTTACCAGGCAGGATTTATTTCTGTACATCACATTTTCACATGAAAAGCACTGTTGTTACTTCATTTTATATAGAAACTGAGGCATAGACGTTGAACAACTTACAAAATATCACAAAGTGGTATACCCTTGGTTTGAAATCTGCCTTTTTTCTTTTTGGAGACAGAGTCTCACTTTGTCACCCACAGTGGAGTGCGGTGGCTTCCTGGGTCACAGCAACCTGTAACTCTTGGGCTTAAAAGATCCTTTTTGCCTCAGCCTTCCAAGTAGCTGGGACTACAGGCACCCGCCCAGTGGCCGGCTATTTTTTAGAGACAGGGTCTTGCTCTCGCTCAGGCTGGTCTAGAACTTGTGAGCTCAAGAAATCCACCGGCTTTGGCCTCCCAGAGTTTTTTTTTTGATACAGCATCTCACTGTATTGCCTAGGTTAGAGTGTGGTGGCCTTAGCCTAGCTCACAGCAACCTCTTACTCCTGAGTTTAAGCACTCCTCCTGCTTCAGCCTTCAGAGTATTTGGGAAGGCTATAGAGACCTGCCACAAGGCTAATTTTTCTATTTGTAGTAGAGATGGAGTCTCGCTCTTGCTCAGGCTGATCTTGAACTCTGACCTCAAGCCATCTCCTCCTGCTTCCAGAGTGGTAAGATTACATGTGTGAGGCTGCTTGCCTGGTCCCTTTTCCCTTTTAATTGCTGGAGGTGATATTGAATTATATAGTAAGCCTTGAAGTGTTTAAAGTTATCTTATGCTATTATATATGTTAGGTAACTTCCATTTTAGTGAGAGAAGGAAGGAAACACTGAACAACCTGCTATCGGCCTGAGCTGTGCTCGTTGTTTTGTTTTCCATAGAATTTGTGGCAGTGCTACTTAAGCTATCAGTAAATTTATAAAGATTAATTAAAGAGCCCTGACAATGTACAGAAGATAACTTCGTATTGCAATCCAGTTTTGTAATAACATAATAGGCAGTCATTAAAGTATCAATAATTGTGTTCAATGTAAAGAAAAGAGCCTGGGCTTCATCAATGAGCAGAACTTGCTTTCACCAGTGTGTGTTACCTGGGTGTATTGTTTAACCCTGAGCAATTATCCATTCACAGGTATTTATTGAGGCATGTATTTTGCCAGCTAGTATTCTATAAAAGGCACTGAGGACACATCCTGCCACCTCATAGCAATAGCCAAAGCAAGGAGAGTCACCTCTTTTCCATGCAGCCAACAAAGAGATGTGAGTTTAGTCCAGTGAATGTATTTTTTTCCCTAACAGATTACTAGGAAAGTGAACATATTTTTAAAGTTATTTTCCTGCTGTCTATATTCCTCATAGATGGAGCAATAGTCCACTTAGTAGTCTGTGGAGGTTTTCTCAGTATTTATTTATTTATTTATTTATATTTATTTTTAAGACAGAGTCTCAAGTGGTTACCCTAGGTAGAGTGCCGTGACGTCACAGCTCACAGCAACCTCAAACTCTTGGGCTTAAGGGATTCTCTTGCCTCAGCCTCCCGAGTAGCTGGGATTACTGGTGCCTGCCACAGTGCCCAGCTATTTTTTTTGTTGCAATTTGGCTGGGGCCGGGTTCAAACCCGCCACCCTTGGTATATGGGCCGGCGCCCTACTCACTGAGCCACAGGCACCGCCCAGGCACTGAATATTGAGGCTTGCATGGGGCCTTTACTAAGGAACTGCTGTCAACTATCCTTTTCTCCAAGTGAGCCCATAGCCTGCCATGGGCATGTTTTGTATCATGTGATGTAACTCATGTGAAAGACAGCATCCTTGAAGGTACACTCTGTTATTTCACCTAAAATCATCAGCTGAGCTCTCAAACACTGGTCTGTGATCTCATCTCAAATGTGGCAGTACATTTAGATGACATAAAAACAACAGTTTAGGCTGGACATGGTACTCATACCTGTAATCTTAGCACTTTGGGATGCCAAGGTAGAATTGCTTGAGTTTATTTTTTTTTAGGCAGAGTCTCAACTTTTTGCCCTTGGTAGAGTGCTGGGGTGTCACAGCTCACAGCAACCTCAAACTCTTGGGCTCAAGTGATTCTCTTGCCTCACCTTCTCAAGTAGTTGGAACTATAGGCAATTGCCACAATGCCCAGCTATTATTTATTTATTTTAGAGACAGAGTCCCACTTTATCACCCTCAGTAGAGTGCGGTGGCATCAGTTCACAGCAACCTCCAACTCCTGGGCTTAGGCTATTCTCTGGCCTCAACCTCCCAAAGTAGCTGGGACTATAGGTGCCCACTGTAATGCCTGGCTATTTTTGTTGTTGTTGTTGCAGTTTGGCTGGGACCAGGTTCAAACCCGCCACCCTCGGTATATGGGGCTGGCACCCTATACACTGAGCTACAGGGATCGCCCAAAGACTTTCTTTTTTTTTTTTTTGAGATAAAGCCTCAAGCTGTCGCCCTGGGTAGAGTGCTGTGGCATCACAGCTCATAGCAACCTCCAATTCCTGGGCATAAGTGATTCTCTTGCCTTAGTCTCCCAAGTAGCTGAGACTACAGGTGCCCACCACAATGCCCGGCTATTTTTGGTTGTAGTTGTCATTTGGCAGGCCCATACTGGATGTATGTGGTGTATGTTGCTGGCATCTTAGCTGCTTGAGCTACAGGTGCTGAGCTGCCTGGCTATTTTTTAGAGACAGGATCTTGCTCTTGCTCAGGCTGTTCTCTAACTTGTAAGCTCAGGCAGTCCACCTACCTTGGCCTCCCAAGTACTGGGATTACAGGCATGAGTCACTGCACCCTGCTGAATTGCTTAAGTTTAAGAGCAGCTTAAGCAATTTGGGCAAGACCCCATTTTCTGTTAAGAAAATACAAAAATTAGCTGAGTGTTGAGGCTCGTACTTGTAGTTCCAGCTGCTTGGGAGGCTGAGGTACGAGGATTGTTTGAGTTCAGGATTTATTTATTTATTTATTTTATTATTATTTTTTTTTATTGTTAAATCACAGCTGTGTACATTAGTGCAATCAAGGGTACAATGTGCTGGTTTCATATACAATCTAAAATATTCTCATCAAACTGTTCAATGTAGCCTTCATGGCATTTTCTTAGTTATTGTATGTAGACATTTGTATTCTGCATTTAGTAAGTTTCGCCCATTTAGTAAGTACCCATTCTAAGATATACCATAGGTGTGGCCCCACCAATGAGTTCAAGATTTTGAGGTTGCAATGAGCTATGATGACACCACTGCACTCTAGCCCTGGCAACAGAGCCAGATCATCTCAAAACCAAAACCACTTTAAATCTGTTTTTTTTTTTTTTTTTCCAAGGAGAAAGAAAACAGTTTTTGCAGTTTTTTTTGGGCCGGGGCTGGGTTTGAACCTGCCACCTCTGGCATATGGGGCTGGTGCCCTACTCCTTTGAGCCAAAGGTGCTGCCCAAGAGAAAAGTTTTTGATACCAGGTTGACCATTCTTGGAATGGCTTTGAGGCTAATCCTATTCTGGTTGATTATAAAAAAAGCAGGATATTTACTGGTCATATCTTGGGGAAAAATTAAATGTGATTTGTCTCTATTCACATGCAGTTTTACACATTACTGTGTCCCATTCTAACTCAAGTCCAAGTTCTCTGCTCACATACTATTGAAGGCGTAGCTGTCAGATAACTACCAGCCTCACCCTTCTGGCGTTTAGAAGGAGTGGTGAAAGAGAGGTTGGACCAGGCTAGGGTAACCCCACACTTCTGAGAAAAGATGGAGTTGAGTACAGTTACTAATAAGCAAGACTTAGTGTTTTCTCAATTCTAAGTGAAGAAACACAATAGTGGTCTCTTAACCCCTGCTGTTTCTAGTCTGTTTTTTGTAATCTGTGAGTATTGAGTATACCGAAAACATCCATTTACTTCCTATTTCTGCTGTCAATCATTCTGGTCATCCCTGCTTGCTTTCCTTTCTGATTGTTCCTTATCTTCCCTCTGTGGATATGCTCAACACTTCTGGTTTTATTTTGTACTCATTAACTTTTGAGTTGTCTCCCAGTCCATATGAGTATGCAAACCGAACCAGTTTCCTGTTTTGGCACTTACAGTGGCTTCTTACTGTTTTTAGGATGAAATCTAGACCCCTTAGCATAGCTTTAAAGCCCTTGTGCTGTGTCTAGGTTTCATTAAGCATTGTCATCTCTAACCACCACTGCCACCTGCCTTGTCACATGTAGTCTCTAGTCGAGTTATATCATAGTATCCGTAGTTGCTAAATATGCAAGATTCTTACTGTTTACTTTTATCTGAACCTCCCCAAACTGAAACTGTCCCGTAATTTAGCAACCAAATGGAGCACTTTTGAAAGTGAAAGGAGATGCTGTCAGGCGTAAATGTGGATGGAATCAAACTCCTCTTTAGCCTAGCCAATTACCATACCTTAACCTTAGATGACCCTAGAAGCCCTTCTCTTACCTTCTACTTTTTTTTTCTTTTTCTTCTTTTTCTTTTCTTCTTCTTTTTTTTTTTTGTTAAGCAGGTCCAGGCTCGATTCCAACCCACCACCCCTGGTGCATGGGGCTATAACCACTAAGCTACAGGTGTCCGGCCTTTTTCTTTCTTTCTTTTTTTGTTTTTTGTTTTTTGAGACAGTTTCACTTTGTTGCCCTGTGTAGAGTGCCATGGTGTCATCATAGCTCACAGCAACCTCTAAACTCCTGGGTTCAAGCTATCCGCTTGCCTCAGCCTCTGCCACACCCCAGGCTAGTTTTTTATTTTTAATAGAGACAGGGTCTCACTCCTGCTCAGCCTGGTCTTGAACTCCTGAGCTCAAGCCATCTACCCGCCTTTGCCTCCCAGAGTGCTAGAATTACAGGTGTGAGCTATCGCACCCAGCCTTCTCTTACTTTCTCTTTTTTTCTTTTTTTTTTTTGGGGGGGCGAGGGGGACAGTCTCACTCTGTTACCAAGGCTAGAGTGCTGTAGTGGCATAGCTCACAGCAACCTCAAACTCTTTGGCTTCAGCAGTCCTTTTGCCTCAGCCTTCCAAGTAGCTGGGACTACAGGCATGTGCCACCATGCCTAGCTAGTTTTCTATTTTTAGTAGCGGTGGAGTGTTGGCTCTTGTTCAGGCTGGTCTTGAGCTCTAGAGTTCCAGCAATCCTCCCGTCTCAGCCTCCTAGATTATAGGTGAAAGCCACCAAACTGGCCATCTTTTTAAGACTGGGTTGCCAGTGGTTCTCAGCATAGGACATTTTAATCCGCAGGGGACATTTGGCAGTGTTTAGAGATACTGATTTTGGTTGCCAACTTGACAGGAAAAGGCCTCCTGATTGTCAGAACACGTCTGTGGTGGAACCTGAAAATTTGTATTTTCTTTTTTTTTTTTTTTTTTGAGATAGAGTCTCACTATGTCACCCTTGTTAGAGTGTTATAGCATCACAGCTCACAGCAAACTCAAACTCTTGAGCTCAAGTGATTCTCTTGCCTCAGCCTCCAAGTGTCTGGGACTACAGGCACCCGCCACAATACCCAGCTATTTTTTTGTTGCAATTGTCGTTGTTCAGCAGGCTCAGGCTGGGCTTAAACCCACCAGTTCTGGTGTATGGCTGGCGCTGTAACCACTGAACCACAGGCCCCAAGCCTTTTTTTTTTTTTTGAGACAGAGTCTCACTATTTCACCTTTGGTATAGCCTTGTGGCATCATCGCTCACAGCAACCTCAAACCCTTGGACGCAAGCGATCTCTTGCCTCAGCCTCCCTAGTAGCTGGGAGGTGCCAGCCACAACGCCCAGCTATTTTTTGGTTGTGGTTGTCATTGTTGTTTAGCAGGCTCGGGTCGGGCTCAAACCTACCAGCCTTGGTGTATGTGGCCAGCTCCCTACTCACTGTGCTAAGTACTCTGAGCCTGAAAATTTGCATTTTCAACAAGCTAATGGTCCAGGGACTATAGTCTGAGAGCCACTTCATAAACTCATCCCCAGGGTTGTATGATAGAGGGAAAGGAATGTGGGGGAACTGTTAAGCACTAAGTGTGACAGAAACATATGAAAATGCCTAGCATGCTTAGTCAGTGTGAGAGGGAAGCTGAATCTCATTTTAGTTGTCTCCCAGTCTGGAGGAGGAATGTTCCATTAGTGGTGTACCCCACTGGCAGCAGATTCAGCCATACCCAATACTCTGCAGTTGTTTTATATTAATTGCATTGCATTGTATGGCTATTTTTTTATTGCAGTTGTCATTGTTTAGCTGGGCTGGGTTCAAACTTGCCAGCCTCAGTGTATGTGGTGGGTGGCGAGGCTTTTTTTTGAGACAGAGTCTTAACTCTGTTGCCCTGGCATCATAGTTCGAAGCAACCTCAAACTCTTGATCTCAAGGGATTCTCTTGCCTCAGCCTCCCTAGTAACCAGGACTACAGGTGCCTGCCACTACCCTTGGCTAGTTTTTTCTTTTTCTTTCTTTATTTTTTTTTTGAGACAGAGCCTCAAGCTGTCACCCTGGGTAGAGTGCTGTGGCATCACAGCTTACAGCAACCTCCAACTCCTGGGTTCAAGCGATTCTCCTGCCTCCACCTCCCAAGTAGCTGGGACTACAGGCGCCCGCCACAATTTGGCGTCATTGTCGTTTGGCGGGCCCAGGCTGGATTCGAACCCACCAGCTCAGGTGTATGTGGCTGGTGCCTTAACCACTTGAGCCACAGGCACTGAGCCTAGTTTTTTCTATTTTTAGTAGAGATGGGCCTAGACTCTTGCTTAGGCTGGGCTTGAACTCCTGAGTTCAAGCAGTCCACCTGCCTTGCCCTCCCAAAGTGCTAAGATTATAGGTGTGAGCCACTAACTCTGGCCACAGTTTCCTTTTGTTGAGCACATTCCCAGAGTGATTGTATTTCTTTTTTTTTCCTTTTAGGAACAAAAAGTTACCCTTTAATTTGTACTGCCTTCATCCACACGAGCGTCCCTTTGGCCAAAGAAGATTATTACCAGGTCTTAGGAGTGCCCCGAAATGCCAGCCAGAAAGAAATCAAGAAAGCCTATTACCAGGTCTGTATGGAAGTCAGATTTTAGTGACAAGGTTGTAGAAGAAATGCTTTTGATCTTGTATGATCATGCTTGGTATGGTGTATGTACCATATGGATAGGTTGCATGCTGCTGATCTGGTAAAGATGGACTTGGCTGGCTTGTATTATTCAGTGCACCATGCCATAGCAATTATGCCTCAGAAAAAAATGAGATTCCAAACCAGAGATTTTAAAGTTTTTTTTTTTTCCAGAGTGGTTTTGTAACTCCGTATTTTGCCATGTGTAGTATGAACATTTTTCTTCAGATTTTTTGAGGGAAAAATAATTCTGTGCATTACACATGGGTATGCTAATTCCATATCTATATACTTTTTTTTAAATTTTTAATTTCAGCTTGCTTGTTCATTCCTCATTTGAAGTACTTTTTTTTTGTTCTTTTTTTTTTTTAATGTTCTTCCTTTGGCGATTCTCTTTCCCGTTTCCTCCCCAGTAGTTGGGATTACAGATGTCCACCACAAGGTCCGGCTGTTTTTGATGTTAGTAGAGACGGGGTCTTACTCTGGCTCACTGTTGCTCATACTGGTCTCGAACCTCTGAGCTCAGTCAATCCACCTGCCTAGGCCTCTCATAGTGCTGGGACTACAGGTGTGAGCCACCATGCCGGGCCTATATACATATTTTTAATTAATTTATGCTTATGCATTAAAAGTGTAATTCTAGAAAGTAATGATATCCATATGCAAAATAATAATCTGGAACATGGTAATTGGTTTTGTTGACCTTATCAGAAATTTGCAACAAAAGCAATTTCGGCCAGCAAAGAGTGACCCATTTCTGTTCATACACCTGAGGTGAAAGCTAGTAATCTGGCTGATTATTTTTTCAAAAATTATTTCAGAATCCCTTGGAAAATTCAAAATGCTTTTGTATACTACAAATTTTAAGCTAACAGTTATTACATATGTTAAGAGCTGCCAAGAGATACTCTTCTTTTTTTTTTTTTTTTTGGAGACAGAGCCTGAAGCTATTGCCCTGGGTAGAGTGCTGTGGCATCACAGCTCATAGCAACCTCTAATTCCTGGGCTCAAGCGATTCTCCTGCCTCTGCCTCCCAAGTAGCTGGGACTATAGGCACCCGCCACAATGCCCAGCTATTTTTTGGTTATAGCCATCACTGTTGTTTGGCGGGCCTGGGCTGGATTTGAACCCACCAGCTTGGGTGTGTAGCTGGCGCTTTAGCCGCTTGAGCCACAGGCGCTGAGCCGAGAGTATCCTCCCACGGAGAGTATCATCAGATTATGAAGGCTACAAGAACAAAAGCTTCTTCAGATGCCATGACAAAAGAAGGCAATGTGAGGGAAACCAGCCATTCTGAAGGTGGGAATAGGGAATGAAGACCTGGATTCTGGAGCAGTGTTAGGGTGGTGCCTGTGGCTCAAAGGAGTAGGGTGCTGGCCCCATATACTGGAGGTGGCAGGTTCAAACCCACCCTGGCCAAAAACTGCAAAAAAAAAAAAAAAGAGAGAGAGAGAGACTTGGAGCAGTATCAAAATGGAATCTGTTTTGACTGAGATGATACAAGAAGAGGGTAAAAGGATTGTACAAGAAAAAAATATATATATTGGATGGCACTTGTGGCTTAGTGAGTGGGGTGCTGATCCCATATACTGAGGGTGGCGGGTTCAAGCCCAGCCCTGGCCAAACCGCAATAAAAAATAGCTGGGCATTGTGGTGGGCGCCTGTGGTCCCAGCTGCTCGGGAGGCTGACGTAAGAGAATCTCCTAAGCCCAAGAGCTGGAGGTTGCTATGAGCTGTGATGCCACGGCACTCTACTGAGGGCGACAAAGTGAGACTCTGTCTCTTAAAAAAAAAAAGAAAGAAAGAAAGAAAAGAAAAAAATATTGATGATTTCTTAGGGATACCTATATGCTTTACCTTTATGAAGGGAAGAGTTCTGAGCATGAGGACATGAACAAAACTTGCCCCCAACTTCTACCAGCCTATGAGAACCAAGTTTTATAATTTCCTTCTTAGGTTCTTATGTAATCAATTTTAGAAAGACTTTCAACTTTGAACCACCCCAAATTGCTAATATGGATGAGATCACACTCATATTTGATGTACCATACAGCAGAATTGTGGATATCAAAGGAACAATGACCTGGGCTGTTAAAACTAGTATACATGAGAAAACATATTTCTCTGTTGTTCTAGCCTGTTGTGCAGATGGGACAAAGCTACCGCTTATGATCATCTTTAAAAGAAAAATGTTTCTGGGGTGGTGCTTGTGGCTCACTGAGTAGAGCGCCAGCCACATATACTGAGGGTGGCGGGTTCAAGCCTGGCCCAGGCCAAACTGCAACAAAAAAATAGCCGTGCATTGTGGTGGGCGCTTGTAGTCCCAGCTACTTGGGAGGGTGAGGCAAGAGAATCGCCTAAGCCTAGGAGTTGGAGGTTGTGTGAGCTGTGTGATGCCAGGGCACTCTACCAAGGGCGATAAAGTGAGACTCTGTCTCAATTAAAAGAAAAAAGAAAGAAAGAAAAATGTTTCTGAAAGAAGAGATTCCAAGTGGAGTTATTGTCCAAGTACATGAAAAAGGATGGATGAACAAAGGCATGGAAACCTGGTTTAACAAAATCTGGTCACAAAGGGCTAGAGAATTACTTAAAAAAACCAGCTTTGTGGTTGGGCACAGTGGCTCGTGCCTGTAATCCTACCATTCTGGGAGGCCGAGGTGGGAGGATTGATTGAGCTCAGGAGTTTTGAGACAACCCTGAGCAAGAGCAAAACCCTCTGTCTATTGAAAATGGAAAAGTTAGCCGAGCGTTGTGGCGGGCGCCTGTAGTCCCAGCTGCTCGGGAGGCTGAGGCAGGAGAATCGCGGAAGCCCAAGAGCTGGAGGTTGCTGTGAGTCCTGTGACATCATGGCACTCTACCGAGGGTGGTAAAGTGAGACTCTGTCTCTACAAAAAAAAACAAACAGAAAATGGAAAAGTTAGGCATTGTAGCAGGTGCTTATAGTTCCAGCTATTAGGAAGCCTGAGGCAGGAGGATTGCTTGGACCCAGGAGTTGGAGGTTGCTGTGAGCTAGGCTAAGGTCATGGCACTATAGCCTGGAGGACAGACTGAGACCCTGTGTCAACCCCTACCCCCCAAGAAAAACCTCAGCTTTGCTTGCTTTTGATCATTTCAAAGCCCATGTTACCCAGAGTGCAAAATTAATTGCAAAAGACTTGAAAACCCAACTTGCTATGATATCTGGTGGGCTAACCAGCCAACTACAACTTCTTGGTGTGCCAGTAAACAAGCCCTTGGAGATCCTAATGAAGAAAGAGTGGACATGATGGATGTAGTCAACTGGTAAATGTAGTTAATGCCTACAGGCAGAATCAAGAAAGCATCTATCACCCAGGTTTGTGATTGGATCCAAAGATCGTGGAATAGTGTCAAGAAGGAAGTGGTTATTAAAAAATGCAGCATCTGGGCAGTGCCTGTGGCTCAGTGAGTAGGGCGCTGGCCCCATATACTGAGGGTGGCAGGTTCAAACCTGGCCCCGGCCAAACTGCAACAAAATAGCCGGGTGTTGTGGCGGGTGCCTGTAGTCCCAGCTACTCGGAAGGCTGAGGCAAGAGAATCGCCTAAACCCAGGAGTTGGAGGTTTCTGTGAGTTGTGTGATACCACGGCACTCTACCAAGGACAATAAAGTGAGACTCTTTCTCTACCAAAAAAAAAAAAAAAAAGCAGCATCAGCAATTCTGTAGATAAAACTGAGGATGATGAAATTTATTGGAATGAGGAAAGTGACTCTTCAGAATACATCTGTAATGTAGAAATTGAAGGGGACAATACTTCTGACATTGACAGTGACAAGGAGTCTTGGCCTTCTATGATGGGTAAATATTGTAAATTTGTTTTCAGTACATAAAATTTCTTGTACTTTTTATCTGTTCTTATGTTGCATAAGAACAAATTTTATTTGTTACATAAAATTTCTTATACCATAATATATTAAAAAATAAATGGTGTAATTCCTTTATAATACAAAAAACAAGTACCTAGATATAAATAAATAAAAGTTTGAATTAAAAAATTAAGATGAAAGGTATTTTTCCCTGAAAGTTCGTGCCATAAATGTGGGTGCACTTTATAAATTGGGGTGCCTTATCCATGGCAAAATATAGCACACTTATTCTGTACCTTCTTTTTTTTTTAGAGACAGAGTCTCACTTTATTGCCCTCGGTAGAGTGCTGTGGTGTCACAGCTCACAGCAACCTCAAACTCCGGGGCGACTCTCTTGCCTCAGCCTCCCGAGTAGCTGGGACTACAGGCGCCTGCCATACAGCCCGGCTATTTTTTTGATTGCAGTTTGTCAGGGGCTGGGTTTGAACCCGCCACCCTGAGTATATGGGGCCAGCGCCCTACTCACTGAGCCACAGCCACTGCCCTATTCTGTACCTTCTGAATTGATAAGGTATACTGGTCTGAGTTTTAGGTAGTCTTCCTTTGCATTCAGATAAAAGCTTATGGGTTTAGAATTGTGTTTTTTCTTATCCCAGAAAATGTGAGATTCCATTGTTATATTTCAGAGTGTGTTAGGGTTAATTAAAGTAGTATGTGAAGTGTCTAGAGCCATGGTTACCAGACTTGTGGCTTACTCAGACCAATAAAACAAATGTAGGCACTAATGTAGGATTGACTACTTTTATTTATTTTTTTCTTTTTTTGAGACAGGGTCTCACTTTTATTGCCCTTGGTAGAATGCTGTGGAGTCATAGCTCACAGCAACTTCAAACTCTTGGGCTAAAGTGATTCTCTTGCCTCAGCCTCCCAAGAAGCTGAGACTACAGATGCCCTGCTGTTTTTAGAGGTGGGGTTCTTGCTCTGGCTTTAGGGTTGTCTCTAAACTGTGAGCTCAGGTGATCCACCCTCCTCGGCTTTCCAGAGTGCTAGGATTACAGGCATGAGCCACTGTGCCCAGCCAGGATTGACAATTTTTTGTAAGTACACAATTCACTGCAATTGTGCAACCATCACCACAATTAATTAATTTTACGATATTTTCAGCTCTGAAATCCTGTACCCATTAGCACTTACTTCCTATTGTCCTTTCCTCTCGGGTCTCCGGCAACTACTAATCTACTTTCTGTCTCTATGGAATTGCCTGTTGTGGACATTTTTCATAAATGGAGGCATGCAATATATGGCCTTTTGTGACTGCTTTTCTTCACTGAACATTGTGTTTTCTTTCTTTCTTTCTTTTTTTTTTTTTTTTTAACATTGTGTTTTCAAGGTTTATCCATGTTGTAGCAAGTGTCATTGCTTCATTCCTTTTTATGGTCAAATAATATTCCACTGTGTGGCTAGACCACAGTTTGTCTGTTCATCATTTGATGGACATTTGAATTTTTTCCACTTTCTGGCTACTATGAACAGAGCTGCTATAAACATTCCTGTATATGGTTTTCTATAGCTATAGGATGTTTTTGTCTCTCTTGGCTATACTTAGGAATGTAGTTGATGAGTCATACAATAAACTGGATGTTTAACCTCTTGGAATTGCTAGGCTTTTTCAAAGCAGCGTACCATTTTATTTTTTTATTTTTATTTTTTTTCAAGACAGAGTGTCACTTTGTCACCATTAGTAGAATGCTGTGGCGTTATAACTCACAGCAACCTCAAACTCCTGGGCTCAAGCGATTCTCTTGCCTCAGCCTCCCTAGTAGCTGGGACTATAGGCACCTGCCACAATGCCCAGCTATTTTTAGAGACGAGGTCTTTCTCTGGCTCAGGCTGGTCTTGAACCTGTGAGTTCAGCAATCCACCTGCCTCGGCCTCCCAAGTGCTGGGATTACAAGCATGAACCACCCCACCTTGCCTTTATATTCTTTTTTATTTCTGACTCTTTAACCCAGGCTGGAATGAAGCAGCATGCTCATAGCTTATTAGCTCACTCGAGCCTCATACTCTTAGGCTCAAGCAATCTTCTTGTCTCAACCTCATGAGTACCTAGAAACATAGGCACACCCCTCCGGGTTCAGCTATTGTTTTAATTTTTTTGTAGAGACAGGGTCTAGGAACATTGCTTGTACTGTTCTTAAATTCCTGGCCTCAAACGATCTTCCTGTTTTAGCCGCCCAGAGTGCTGGGATTACTGGCATGCCTGTACCATTTTATATTCTTACCCGCAGTACATGAGAGCTGCTATTTCTCCACAGTTCTGGTCAACACTTGTTACTATCTGTCTTTTAAATTATGACCTGGCTGGTGCAATGGCTTGCACCTGTAATCCTAGCTCTCTGGGGAAAGCCGAGGTGGGTAGATTGCTTGAGCTCAGGAGTTGGAGACCAGCTTGAGCAAGAGTGAGACCCCATCTCTAAAAAATAGCCTAGTGTTGTGGTGGGTGCCTGTAGACCCAGCTACTTTGGAAACTGAGACAAGAGGATTGCTTGAGCCCAAGAGTTTGAGGTTGCTGTGAGCTATGATGCCATGGCAATCCAATGAGGACAACGAAATGAGACTGTCCAAGGGGGAAAAAAAAATTACAGTCTGGTAGTTATAAAGTATTGCCTCATTGTTGTTTTGATTTACTTTTCTCTGGTGACTAATGATGTTGAGCATCGTTTCATGTGTTTTTGGCCACTTGTATATCTTCTTTGGAGAACTTTGTATCCAGATCCTTTGCCCATTTTCTGGGTTGTAATAGAATGATCAGAAGCCTGGGTACAGGAAGCAAGAGATTCTGGCCTGGAAATAGCAAATGTCACGTCTCTTTATGACCTTAAGAGTAGGGTGCCTGATTCAAGGGTGGGAAAAGATTGATAATGGAAACCAGGCCAGACATAGTGGCTCACACCTGCGATCTTAGCACTCTGGGAGGCTGAGGCAGGAGATTGCTTGAGCTCAGGAGTTTGAGACCAGCCTGAGCAAGAGCAAGACCCAGTCTCCAGTAAAAATGTAAAAATTAACCAGGCATTGTGGTTGGTGCTTAATTAAGGCTCAGCTACTTGGAAAGCTGAGGCAAGAGGATTGCCTAAACCAGGGGTCCTCAAACTATGGCCCGCAGGTCACACACGGCGGTGTGATTGTATTTGTTCCCGTTTTGGTTTTTTACTTCAAAATAAGATATGTGCAGTGTGTATAGGAATTTGTTCATAGTGGTTTTTTTTTCTAAAAAACTATAGTCCGGCCCTCCAACGGTCTGAGGGACAGTGAACTGGCCCCCAGTTTTAAAAGTTTGAGGACCCCTGGACCCTGGAATTTCAGGTTGCCATGAGCTAGGCTGAGGCCATAGCACTCTAGCCTGGGCAACAGAGTGAGACTCTGTCCCTCCCCCCAAAAAGGAAAAGAAAATGGAGGCTGGGTCAAACTCATATGACAATGGGGCCCTAGCAAGAACTAGAAAATTTAAGATAAAGGCTTAATTTAGGGAACCATTCATGTGTTTAGAGGTACAAGTAAAAAGATCAAGTAAAGCGGAGCAATTAAAAAATAATTTTTTTTTTCTTTCTAAGAGATGGTGTCTCACTATGTTGCCCAGGCTGGATCTCAGGCATACACGTTAGAGCACTGCAGCCTTGAAATTCTGTGCTTAAGCACTCCTTCCAGCTCACCCTCCTGAGTAGCTGGGACTCTTTAAGTGTATGTTACCTTGATCTAAGCTTTGCATGCATTAAATCATTTAATCCGCATGGCAACTTCATGGTATTAACATTCCTGTTTTGCTGATGAAGAAACTGAGGCCCACAGAGGTTATGACTTAGAACTAAAGCCACA
Source organism: Loris lydekkerianus (assembly GCA_963574355.1). NCBI lineage: Eukaryota > Metazoa > Chordata > Mammalia > Primates > Lorisidae > Loris > Loris lydekkerianus. The sequence goes on from CAUYPK010020094.1 coordinate 19,584, forward strand.
CAAGCCAGTATGTGGCAGATATGAGGCTAAATGACAGGTTTTTCTTTTCTTTTTTCTTTTTTTTTGAGACAGAGTCTTACTATGTTGCCTTCAGTAGACAGCAACCTCAAACTCTTGGGCTTAAGCAATTCTCTTGCCTCAGCCTCCCAAGTAACTGGGACTACAGGTGCTCGCTACAGCTCCCAGCTATTTGTGGGTTATAGTTGTCATTGTTGTTTGTCAGGCCTAGGCTCGGTTTGAACTTGTATGTGGCTGGTGCCCTGGCTGCTGAGCTATAGGCGTCGAGCCAGAATGTTGGGTACTCTTTTAAGCCACAGTTTCATTTAATAGATAATTTTATTTATCTAAAATCATATTGTTCCTCATGTCATAGTGATTTACCTGTGTCTCCAACCCAGGACTTTTTGAGTTGGTTCCATCCACGCAGCATTTTGATGTCTCAGTTCACGTCATACGTTTTCAGATTTCAATTCCTTTGCATTCTTAGTTTATACTATGAGTCACGATATCATTTTGTCTTTGCTTGGCACAAATGCATCATTTGTGCGTGGTATCTTTCTTAGTGCTTTTCACGTAAACTGTGGACACAGTAGTTTGCATGCAAACTCTGAGGTTGCCTGCAGTGCTGTATTGTAAAGTACCGCCCTGGCAATTGAGGGTATATTGATGTCAGTAATTTTTGGCTTATCATTGAAATGTTTTTTCTTTTCTTTTTCTTTTTTTTTTTTTTTAAGAGACAAAGTCTCACTTTATCGCTCATGGTAGAGTACTGTGGCATCACAGCTCACAGCAACCTCCAGCTCTTGGGCTTAGGTGATTCTCTTGCCTCAGCCTCCCGAATAGCTATGACTACAGGTGCTGCCACAATGCCTGGCTATTTATTGTTGCAGTTTGGCTGGGGCCGGCGTATGGGGCTGGTGCCCTACTCACTGAGCCACAGGTGCCTCCCATCATTGAAATTTTAATTCCAGTTAGAACCTCTTAGATGCTCTCACCTCTCAATCCCCGAGTATGTCCTTAGGATTGCTATTAAGTTCCAACAATAGGTAATGTTGAATGTTGGTATGTGCCTTGCCTTGTGTGAGCTTTTTGTTTTTATCTGTATTTCTTTATCCTCACCACAACCCTCTGAAATAGGTGCCGCTATTATTGCCATCTTATAATTGAGGAAACTGGCTTAGAGAGATGTAGGAACGTGCCCAAGGTCTCAGAGTTAGCAAATGATGGATCCGGGTGGTCTGACCACACTGTTAGGCTAAGTGCAGTAGAAGTGGACACCTAATGGCAAGGACAGAGCCAGATGGCTGCCTGTCACTTTTAGCTTCACATTTCTGGTGATGCAGAGATTAGGAAGGTGGCAGGAAGAGGGACAAACACAGATACCTATAGGACAGGCGACATAGCCAAACATTTTGGAGCTGCTCAGCATATGTGAACTTTAGACAGCCAAGGGAGATTTTTTTATTTTTTGAGACAGAGTCTCAAGCTGTCACCCTGGGTAGAGTGCTGTGATGTCACAGCTCACAGCAACCTCAAACTTTTGGGCTGAAGTGATTCTCTTGCCTCAGCCTCCCAAGTAACTGGCACTACAGGTGTCCACCACAATGCCGGGCTATTTTAAAGTTGTAGTTGTCGTCGTTTGGCAGGCCCGGCCTGGATTCAAACCCGCCAGCTCCGGTGTATGTGGCTGGCACCCTAGCCACTTAAGCTACAGGCACTGAGCCTTAGTTTGTCTTTTTAATATTTAAAGCTATATTTTGAATAGGTAATACATTTCCTTTGTTCAGAATTCAGAAGTACAAAGGAGCATAAAGAATAAAGTCTCCCTCTTTCCAATTCACCCATATCCTTCCCATAACAATCAGTGTTATGAATTTATTGTATGTCCTTCCAAAAATGATTTATATAGCTGAGACATCTATTTACCTATGCAGTCATTTTCTCACCTTTGACATCAGTGTTAGTATACCAGACATACTGTTTGGCACCTTGTTTTCACAAAGATGCCCAAGTTCTAAAGGATTAGTCATTGTTCATTTACTTATTTTTTAGAAATTAGAGTCTCACCCTGTTGCCCAGGCTGGTGTGCAGTGTCATAGTTTACCACAGCCTCAAACCCCTGGGCTCAAGCGATTCTCCTGCTTCAGCCTCCTAAAGCACTAGGATCACAGGCATGAGCCACCATGTCTAGGTTAGTCATTATTTTTGGTAGAGAGTTGTGATTGAAAAGTTGAAAAATGGGCTGGGCGCGGTGGCTCATGCCTATAATCTTAGCACTTGGGAGGTCCAGGTGGGTCGATTGCCTGAGCTCACAAGTTTGAGACCAGCCTGAGCCAGAGTGAGACCCCATGTCTTAAAAAAAAAAAAAAAAAAAAAAATAGCTGGGCATTGTGGCGGTTACCTGTAGTGCCAGCTGCTTGGGAGGCTGAGGCAAGAGGATCACTTGAGCCCAAGAATTTGAGGTTGCTGTGAGCTGTGATATCCTGGCACTCTACTGAGGGTGACCAAATGAGACTCTAGTCTCAAAAAGAAAAGTTAAAAAATGTGTACATACATCGGATTTGATGAAATAATTTATTTTAAAGTCTTCAATTTTGTTTTGTGATTGCCGTTAGTTGCTAAGTCTTAAGAGAAACAAGTGTCATAATGGAGGCATAATTGTGACTAGCATTTGGGGTTTCTGTCCAGAGTAATTTATCAATTTTTTTTCCTTTAGCTTGCCAAGAAATATCACCCTGACACAAATAAGGAGGATCCTAAGGCTAAAGAGAAGTTCTCCCAGCTGGCAGAAGCCTATGAGGTAATATGATTAATATGTCATACACATGGCAGTGGGTAGAGTCACTGTCATTCAGCTGTGTGTGTGAAGGAGAGTTTGCACTGCCACACAGGACAGCCTGATGTATGTGGTGTGGGAAGGCTGTGACCTTGCACCAAATCACGTTGTTAAAATAAAAGACTCCAAGGTCTACCGACTTGAGTTACCTGAAAGTGGACCTTCATTCCAGGCTTCAACCATCCTGAAGGGCTTCAGGATATAGAGAGCTTATATATCAACAGAATAGACAGCCACATGTAAAAGCAGCCTCAACTCAGTAAATCTTTTTTTTTTTTTTAATTGTTAAATCATAGCTGTGTACATTAGTGCAATCAAGGGGTACAATGTGCACGTTTCATATACAATCTGAAATATTTTCATCAAACTGTTCAACGTAGCCTTCATGGCATTTTCTTAGTTATTGTATGTAGACATTTGTATTCTACCTTTAGTAAGTTTTGCCTGTACCCATTCTAAGATGCACCGTAGGTGTGGCCCCACCCATTACCCTCCCTCTACCCTAACCTCCCCCTTCCCTTCCCAGTCCTTGGCCCTTTCCCCATAGTCTTGTGCTATAGTTGGGTTATAGCCTTTATGTGAAAGCTATAATTTAGCTTCATAGCAGGGCTGAGTACATTGGATACTTTTTCTTCCATTCTTGATATACTTTGCTAAGAAGAATATGTTCCAGCTCCATCCATGTAAACATGAAAGAGGTAAAGTCTCCATCTTTCTTTAAGGCTGCATAATATTCCACATGTACCACAATTTTTTAGTCTATTCGTGGGTCGGTGGGCACTTGGGCTTCTTCCATGACTTAGCAATTATGAATTGGGGTGCAGTAAACATTCTGGTACAGATGTCTTTGTTATATTGTGACTTTTGGTCTTCTGGGTATAAACCTAGTAAAGGAATTAT